>JAGVVM010000196.1:0-32882 GCA_019149425.1 Psidium friedrichsthalianum
TGATTCTTTAGGACAACTGTTCGCACCAAGAAATGAATGAGGGCGGGGAGTGGGCGCCGGTGCCATAGACCTGTTCAAGGAGCGGCTTCCGGCAGTCTTCTAGTTGAGGTGGTGAACAAAAGTGGCCTAGGTTATACATTGACAGGGTTGAGTCTAGGTGTCGACCAGGTCCAATTGCATTAAAGCTGCAGCGAATTTTCATGCATATTCATGTCAGTAGACGCGATAGCAGGACGACAGCTTGGTTGGTAGTTTAGAGTTCCGAATTCCTGAATGGGGATTTTATTTGGTTTAGGTGTGAGTGATAGCTAGGAATGAGCAATAGGGGCAGAAGACCGAGTGTAGCTGCGTCAAGCTCGGGGGCTCCAGCACCTAGAACCGTGGGGCGACCCTAGAATTGAGGAAATGATGAGGGTCCTGGCGGAGGTCAGTAATCTAATGGGTAGGCAGGCTGCAGAAAGAGCTGCCGCTGAAGCCCATGCAGCTGAGGCCGCTTGTGGCTGCTGCCAATGGAGGTAATGGGCAAGCAATGGAGGACGTCAGACCCATCATATTGTAGAGCAATTCTTGAAGCTGCAGCCACCCAAGTTTGATGGCAGAGGAGGACCTGAGGCAGCTGCCGGTTGGATTGAGCAGTTAGAAGGCTTTTGCTGTGCTGGGGGTGCACCGATGAGGAAAAGGTCTCACTGGCAACCTATCAGCTCCAGAGTACAGCCGATGACTGGTGGAGGCTTTCAGGGACGAGTCTTCCCAGAAGGAGTAAGGCCGAATTGGAATGCCTTCTGTACAGTATTCAATGGAAATACTTTTCTGAAGCTGCTCAGGAAAGGAAAATGGAGAGTTCATAAGGCTGCGTCAAGGACAGATGACTGTGGATCAGTATGAGGGCGAATTTGCCAGGCTGTCCAAGTTTGCTCGAAGGCTGATAGAGGACCCTTGGGACAAGGCCAGAGAGATTCAGAGAAGGGTGAGACCCGAATTGAAGAGTATGCTGATTGCTACTGGGCTGAGGGACTATAATGAGATGTATGAAAGGCCCTGGCGATAGAGCGAGACTTGCAAGAGAAGGCTACCGCCTCTGGATCGCGGTTTATGCCAGGAGAAACTTCAGAGACTTCGGCAAGGGACCGATGAGAGACAATCGAAGTTTGTTCCGCCAGCTAGAAGGACCTTGGGGAAGCGTCATCATTCTCTGGAAATCCGAACTGTCGTGACTGTGGCAGAAGACATGGAAATAACCCTTGCCCGAAGAAGACAGGAGGATGTTTTGGTTGTGGACAGCTGGGGCATCAGTTGAGGAACTGCCCGAGGAGGGGTCCGAGACCGCAGTTTCAACAGCAGCAGCCCCAAGCTGTAGCTGCTCCTCAAGGGAACCTGACCGTCCACCTGTCCAAGGACGAGTCTATGCTGTGGCGCGCAAGGAAGCTGAGAATCGCGCCAGGGGTGATCACAGGTACCGTCTCTCTGTGGTCATACCGCTTATGCCTTGTTCGATCCGGGTGCATCGCATTCTTTTGTGTCTGAGCGATTTGCTGAGTTATCTGGGTTAGATGTTAGACCTTTGGATGTCATTCTGCATGTTACCACCCCGTTGAAGGATAGAATAATTATTGCGTTAGGATGTAAGGGGTGTAAAATAGCCTTGGGTGATAGAGAGAAGTAATTGATTTAGCCTGTCCTGCCCATGTACGATTGACGTGAATTGTTGGTATGGATTGGTTAGTTAGCATGGGGCAGTCATTGACTGTGGTCGAAGCATGATACAACTAACCCAGTAGGCCACCCTGAGTATGAATTTATATGGAAATCGAGGAGGAACTTCCATCCCTTGGATATCGTCGCTGGAAGCGACTAAACTCATGGACGAGGGTTGTCCAGGATTTTTGGCATCAGTGACGGATTCGTCCGTTCAGAAAGTAAGTTGGAGGAAGTGCCCGTAGTGAGAGATTATCCGGATGTGTTTCCCAAGAATTGCCTGGCTTGCCACCAGAGCGTGAGGTGGAATTTGTAATTGAGTTAGCACCGGGACCGAGCCGATCTCGAAAGCACCGTATAGGATGTCGTTGTCGGAGTTAAAGGAGCTGAAGGTGCAGATGCAAGAGCTACTGGATAAAGGATTTATCCGCCCCAGTGCTTCGCCATGGGGAGCTCCGGTGCTGTTTGTTAAGAAGAAAGATGGGTCGCTAAGGCTGTGTATTGATTATAGGCAGCTGAATCATGTGACGATTAAGAACAAGTATCCTCTACCAAGGATTGATGATCTGTTTGATCAGCTTCAAGGAGCGTGTGTGTTCTCCAAGATAGACCTAAGGACCGGCTATCACCAATTAAGGATTAAGAAGGAGGACGTCCCGAAGACTGCCTTTAGGACGAGGTATGGACACTACGAGTTCACAGTCATGCCATTTGGATTGACGAACGCTCCAGCCGCGTTCATGGATATGATGAATCGTGTATTCAAGGAATTTCTGGATCAGTTCGTAATAGTCTTCATCGATGACATTTTGGTGTACTCGAAGAGCTCTAAGGACCATGAGCTGCATTTGAGGACTGTATTGCAGACGTTAAGAGATCACTCGCTGTATGCGAAGTTTAGCAAGTGTGAGTTCTGGCTGAGCCGAGTGGCGTTCCTTGGACATATAGTGTCTGGTGATGGAATATCAGTAGATCCAGCAAAGATTGAAGCTGTGGAGAAGTGGCCGAGGCCAACAACCGTGACTGAGGTGCGAAGTTTCCTTGGATTGGCTGGGTACTATAGGCGTTTCGTGGAAAGATTCTCCGTGATAGCATCTCCTCTGACACACTTGCTGAAGAAGGAAACGAGGTTTGAATGGACTGAGAGATGCGAGAAGAGTTTTCAGGAGTTGAAGGATCGATTGACTTCCGCACCAGTATTAACCATCCCATCTGGATCCGGAGGATTTGAGATTTACAGTGATGCGTCCTTGAGAGGACTGGGATGTGTCTTGATGCAGCATGGACGAGTAGTAGCCTATGCATCTCGACAGCTCAGGCCACACGAAATGAATTACCCGACGCATGATTTGGAGTTAGCTGCAATAGTATTTGCATTGAAGATCTGGAGGCACTATTTGGTGGGAGAGAAATTTCAGATTTATACGGATCATCAGAGTCTGAAGTACCTATTCTCGCAGAAGGAACTGAACATGAGGCAGCGTCGATGGATGGAACTTTTGAAAGACTATGACTGCGACATTCTATACCACCCAGGAAAGGCGAATAAAGTAGCAGATGCTCTAAGTCGAAAGTCGAGCATTGCATATATGATGGTCAAAGAGTGGACGTTGTTGGAAAGAATCAGGGATTCAGAGTTTAAGATTGAGGTAGGAACCCTCTCGAGCCTGATGGCTACCTTGCGAATTGAGCCAGAAATCCAGTTAAGGGTCAAGGAGTTGCAGGCTATGGACCCTGAGATCCAGAAGATTGTAGAAATGAATGCTGATGAGAGGAAAGCCGAGTTTCAAGTAACTGAGGAAGGAGTACTGAAGTTTAGAGGGCGCTTGTGTGTACCCAACGATGAGGAGTTGAAGGAAAGGATCTTGGCTGAAGCTCACAGGAGCAATTATAGTATTCACCCTGGGAGTACGAAGATGTACCAAAATCTGCGTCAGCATTACTGGTGGAGTGGAATGAAGGTAGATGTGGCAAAACACGTGGCCAAGTGCCTGACGTGTCAGCAAGTGAAGGCGCAACATTGCAAGCCTGGGGGACTGTTGCAACCCTTGGAAATCCCAGAGTGGAAATGGGAGCATGTCACTATGGACTTCGTGACAGGATTACCAAGAAGTCAGAGAGGGAATGACTCGATTTGGGTGATAGTAGATAGATTGACTAAGTCTGCACACTTCATCGCAGTACGAAAGGATTCTACATTGGAAAAGCTGGCTGAGCTGTACGTGAGGCTGATTGTGAGACTGCATGGGGTGCCTGTAAGTATTGTGTCGGATCGTGACCCTCGTTTTACTGCTACCTTTTGGAAGAGTCTGCAGGGTGCCTTGGGAACAGAGTTGAGATTCAGTACCGCCTACCACCCTCAGACAGATGGTCAGTCGGAAAGGACCATACAGACCCTGGAGGACATGCTGAGAGCGTGTGTAATAGACTTCAAAGGTGGTTGGGAAGAGCAACTACACTTAGTGGAATTCGCCTACAACAATAGCTATCAGCAAAGTATCAGAATGGCACCTTTTGAGGCACTGTATGGCAGAGCTTGTAGAACACCGATTTGTTGGGACGAAGTTGGTGAGAAGAGCATCACAGGACCCGAGTTGGTTCAGCAGTCAGTGGAGGCTGTCAAAGTAATCAGGGATAGGCTGAGAACAGCTCAGAGCAGGCAGAAAAGCTATGCTGATAAGCGACGTAAGCCGTTGGAGTTTCAAGTTGGAGACCATGTATTTCTAAAGGTGTCGCCGATGAGAGGATTGTCTCGGTTTGGCAAGAAAGGGAAGCTGAGTCCAAGATTTGTGGGCCATTCGAGATTTTGAGAAGATCGGGACACTGGCTTATCGTCTAGCACTGCCACCAAACCTGTCACAGATTTACAATGTGTTTCATGTATCGATGTTGAGGAAGTACGAGCCGGATCCTGGCCATATACTCGATCATGAAGTCATTGAAATGGATGATCGAGTCTCGTACGTGGAGAGGCCAGTCAGAATCGAGGATCGAAAGAGCAAGTGCTGAGGAATAAGACGATACCGTTGGTTAAGGTTATCTGGGAGCACCATGGAACCGAAGGAGCTACATGGGAAAGTGAAGATGAGATGAAGAAGAAGTACTCGTATCTGTTTGAGTAGTCAGTGTAATTTTTGCTTCGGTTGTATGAAGTTTTGGTCTGTAAATTTCGAGGACGAAATTTTTATAAGGAGGGAAGAATTGTGACAGTCTGAAAATTCGACCCATTTATCGGAATTTCTATATGATGGAAACACTTCATTATTACCCTCTGATCGACGCTCACTCAGGATTAGCTACCCTGGGACGACTAACCGAAAGGGGAAGGCTACCTGGGAAAATTTCCCAAACAGCCGCCCGTTGGTCTGAGACTGAGACAGAGTCGGTATTTAATGAAATTGACCACAAAATGAAATCCGACATCGGATAATCGAATTAGAAAGATAAACACAATGAGGAAATGGAATCGGTTTCAGAGGCGTCGCCCGAAGGGCAGATAGCCGGTGCACATCGAGAAGCAAGATGTGAATGGAAAATTTCCGAAATGCCCCCGGTAAATGCTCAGTCCATAGAATTAGATGAATTAGGATTTTTGAGAGTGAATTCGGCAGATCGAAACCAAATCCAGTCCGAATTTCGTTCGCGCTCAAGATCCGATCGGTGCATTTGGCACGCAAATCGAGACAAGTCAAATCAGTTGTCACATCAGTCAATCATGGTTCAAGTTCCAAGATGGTCAAAGCTTATCCAAGACCAAATATCACATCTAATGTCTTATTAACTATTCCACCTAATCCCACTAATTAAATTTGATCTTGAAAATGGATAATAAGATCTTTCACTCTCTCTCCTCCCTCATTCTCTCATTTTGCTGCCGGCCACACCCCCATCTCTCTCTCACCAGCTCACTTTCTCTCTCATTTTTCCTCCCTCTCCCTATTCACGCCGGGAATTCTGCTGCCAACTTCAATCGCCTGCCACCGGAGATTCGACCGTTGGATCGTCGTGATTTTTGGGTATGTTGTACTTCTATGTCTTCTGAATCCAACCCAACTTGAATCACCTCGATCGGACGTCGTTTGACCCTTCAAATGTTTTTTTTCCTATCAGTCGACGAACCAGTTTTCTGATACCCGAATTTGAGATAGAGCTCATGTTGATGTATCTTGTTTCCAGCGACCTCTAGGACTCCTTTCTAGGTCTTGAAGGGCTCGGGAGGACACCGGGACAGCAGCTCAGCCGCCGTCTCCTTCCCTCGGCCGAGAGCCCATTCGGCCGTTCTTGGCTTCGTTGTCCATCCTCGTCGTTCCCGATCCGTCCATAGTAAGCTAGCCCCTAACTCTTGTTTAGGAATAGAGTATGTGATGCTTAGTTGCTGAGTTGATTAGTAGATTAAGTGGATTAGTTGGTAAATTAGTGGATTAGCCTAATTAAATCAAGGGTTATTGGACTATTAGCAAGATGGGTTGGGTTTTTGGACTTGGAATTCTGATACGGGCTAGAAGACATTGATATTGGGCTGTATTTAGTGGGCTTGGGCGTGTAAATGAGCTACCATGAGTAGCTAACGGGCTTGGAGGCTCAAAATTGTGACAAAAAGGCCTAAAATGAACTAATGGGCTTAAGTTAAATTAGCGGGCCATCATATGGACGAAATTCACTTTAGGTTGGGCCTAGAAATGGTTATGAAATGTTGGAATGATGGGCCGAAGGGTTCTATTGGGCTCCGGGATTTAAATTTTAAGCTTATTGGGCCATAATGAGTCAAATTGGGCTTAATCAAATTAATGGGCCACTAATGGCCGAAAATTCACTTTAATTGGGCCAAAAAAATTACAATCTTGATTATTAAATTATGAGGTCCAACAATATATATGGGCTTGGGATAGTGAATTGGGTCTAAAATGCTATTAATTGGGCCTAACCTATTCATTAATTCATGAAACAAATTATGGGCCTTAAATTATAAAATAAACTCAAGACCCTATTGGACCTAAAGTAATTAATTAGACCCTAACCTAAGCTAAGCCTAATTCATTGAAACCCAATGACCTATTAAGTCACTGATTCTTTAATGGTGGGTTACCGACTCACTTGGAACTAACAAGGATTAACGGGTCTATTAAGTTGGAGTTCCATTTATACGGGTTCTAATGTTAATGGATCCCACGAATTGGTTGGATTGGGGGATCGCCTGGGAGTGATAGACAGGATGTTGGGATTCTATGCAACGGGTCCAATCGAATGCTATTAATTGGGTAACTGTCCGTAGAGTGCTGAACCTATTTGAGGTCCGTTCTGGCCAGCCTGTGATTACTCTGATGATCTATTGGTACGCTATGTTTCTATGCATATGCAATTTTATGAATGCATGCTCTGCGACTGATTCGCTGTCATTTGGGCCCTATGTATCATGAGCATTGCATGAGTCACCGGGAGCGTGACATGTTGGATGAGCCCTGGAGGGGAATTGGAGGGATAAGTTGGCAAGTACCACCGGGTTGCTTGAGGCATACTGTAGCATGCATTTGTTGTTGCACATTGAAATGCTGTGATTGTCTGTTGACTGCCCGACTGCATTTCATCGTCTGTATTTCACCAATTGCGTAGTACTATATGATTGACTGTTCACCTGTGGGGACTTGGGGATTTATACCAGTGAGGGTATTAGGGTTCTGAGAGGGGACACCCTAGCTACTGGATAGGTCCTAACCCGCTAGTATACCCTATCCTACGCTAGGGTTAGTGGTGAGCTTGCTGAGTCCTCGACTCATGGGCGATGGTTGCCAATATTTTCAGATCCCGGAGCTAGGTGATGGCTGCACCGCCCCCGACGATTTTTGGTCTCCCAGTAGACGTTTTTGTGGAGGTTACGCACCATGTTGATGACGATGGCCGGTTGTGGCACCGACACCTGACGACTGTCATGGTAGATGTGGGTAGACCCCAGTTTGTCCCATACCGTTTCGAGGGTTGGAGAGTCGAGGGAGATTTTGGCATGATGGGACCCGTTCGTGATTTTGACGTCCCGATCCCAGAGGAGGACGACCCAGGACTTCTCCGTCCTGTCACTTATCCCGGAGAGGTGGTAGACCCGGACCCGTTACAGGAGCTACCCTCACCAGGCCGGTCAGTCGTGGATGCACTCGGAGGACGATCCCATGGATACTGACCTAGACGATGAGTTCTACCCTGAGGAGAGATTGATCCCGAGGAACCAGAGGAGGACCCCGAGGAGCCTGAGGAGGATCCGGAGGAGCCAGAGGATTCCGAGGAGTGACTGAGACTGGAGCTTAGGGTTGGGATCTATGCGGGTTTAGGTGAGCGTAGAATTTTGGGGAAGACTTGTAGTCGCTTCTTTTGACAGTTGTATCTAACGCTCCGTGGGTATATGTATATATATGGTTGTGTTTGTTATTCGTGCTTTTCCTTCTGCTGTTCACTACCCCCACTGTATGTGCATGCATGATTGTAAAGTCGGAGGCCGCTTCCGCAGATCGAGTTTCGTGTTATTCGCGGTCTGGTCGCGATGAGATTATCCTGGGACATCGTATCAGAGGACCAGGCGAGCGAGGTTTGAAGTACGAACGGGATGCCGCGTGCCCAAGGCGGATCCGGGGCGTGACATCCCCGTTCGGAGTGGTATCAGAGCAAGGTCAGCTCGATACGAGACCGTTCGAGAATTTGGAGTGATAAGGCTGTTGATTTTGGGGTAGTTAGATAGACAGACCCTAGACCTAAGTTTAGGAAGGGTAGAATGCTTGAATTGATTGGCGCATGTGTCTGCCTAGCTAAGTCGGTTGCCTAGAGTAGCCTTAATCTATGGCATGTTTATGAGCTAATATGCAGATGCGTCAAGACCTGAGGTAAGGTTCTAAGGCATAACCCCGTGAGTAGGGTGCTTGAGTGCTGATCGCTGAATTGTTAATTGCTGGCTGCTGTTTGTGTTTGTATGCCTAGTCGGCTGTTGCGCGCTGCTTGACCATCATGCATGGCATGGATTTCTGCATTAAAAGCAAATTGATTTGAGAAACGAAAATCGACTTTAAATAGAAAGGCAAATTTGGAAAAATGCATGCATCACGATTTATTGGATTGGGTACCGTCAGCTTGGTATGGGACAAGTATGACGGGACACCTACAAACTGTAATGAAGCATGGTATGGGACATGTGGAATGGGATTCGCTTTGGCAATGAGTAATT
Source organism: Psidium friedrichsthalianum (assembly GCA_019149425.1). Taxonomy (NCBI): domain Eukaryota; kingdom Viridiplantae; phylum Streptophyta; class Magnoliopsida; order Myrtales; family Myrtaceae; genus Psidium; species Psidium friedrichsthalianum. The sequence goes on from JAGVVM010000196.1 coordinate 8,900, forward strand.
TAGGACAACTGTTCGCACCAAGAAATGATGAGGGCGGGGAGTGGTCGCCGGGGCATAGACCTGATCAAGGAGCGGCTTTCGGCAGGCTTCTAGTTGAGGTGGCGAGCAGAGTGTCCTGGGTTATACATTGTCAGGGTTGGGTCTAGGTGTCAACCGAGTCCAATTGCATTAAAGCTGCAGCGAATTTTTCATGCATACTCATGTCAGTAGACGCGACAGTAGGCGAAAGCTTGGTTGGTAGTTTTTTGTTCCAACAACTGACCTAAGCTCAAGAGATTTTGACATAAGTTAGGAACAAAAAGAACTTCAGCAATCCTCTTAATACCTAATGGAGTCTCGATGATAGCTCGGGGGCCTCCAGTACCTGCAGAGCACGTTAGGCGAGTAGAATTGAGTAAATGATGAAGGGTCCTTCTCAGGTCAGTAATTGAGTACATCCACTATCAACTAGCCACGAATCAGCTCCATAATCCGATGCAGAAAAAGTTGCCGCAGACAATCGATCTTCTTGTTTAGGCTCATTTTCAGTTAATTGAGCCTGCTAAACAAAAACAGTCTTCTTTTTCCTACAGAATTTCTCGCTGTGCCCGGGTAAATTGCAATGTTTGCATTTATATCCCGATCTAAACCAATAAAACTCCGCAGTATGAGAGGTCTTCTGATAGTGAGAACAAGGAGTGAACTCCCTTTTAGTTTTTCTGTTGTCCTACTTTCTGCTTTTAAATTTCTTTTCCAAAACACCTTTCTTCGCTTCACTGTCGGAACCTTGTTTATCCTTCCCTTTCACATTCATCAAAAATACGCCTTCAGGCTCCTCCTGTCTTATAGCACGTCTCTGTTCCTGTGCTTGCAAAGAACTCACTAACTCCTCGAGAGTTAGCGTAGATAGATCCTTTGATTCTTCCAGAGAAGAGATTTTTGATTCGAATCTCTCCAGAACAGTAACCAGAATCTTTTCAATAATCCTTCTATCAGGCAAGTCATCTTGTAACAGACGGATCTGATTGACAATCTTCATAACTCGGTCAACATACTCCTTAATATTCTCAGAATCATTCATCCTGAGAAGTTCAAATTCTCTCCATAAATTTAACAATCTCATCCTCTAATTTCTTCCGCTGCCCTGAAACATCTCTTCAACTTATCCCACGCTTCCTTTCCCGTTGTGCACGTCAAAATTCTTGCGAGCACCCCGTCAGATACGGAAGCATGAATAGCAGCTAACGCCTTGTAAGGCTTTACAGATTCTTCACTGTGCGCCTTTAGCTGATTAATTGTGGGATTAGCAGGTAAAGCTCGAGGCTCCACATCTTGATCAACGATCGTCCAGAGATCTTGAGACTGTAGAAAAACCTTCATCTTAACGCCCAAATTTGATAATTTTTCGCCGTTAAAAGTTTGTGGAGGAGATACGGTGTAGTTGCCGCAAAAGACATGACTGGGATTCTTCGAAAAGGGGGAAACAATTGGTGGTGAATTTCTATTTTACTCACAGTCTCTTAAGAAGGCTCTGATACCATGACAGAATATGCGGAACGAAAAAGCTTGCAGAGAGAAAAAGAGAAAAGGATCATCACAGTCTCTTATTTGAAATTCACACCCAAAGTCATTTCAAATACAAAACTGAAAAAGGAACGTGCAGATTTTCCTAAAAAATAGGATTGAGAAACAAACGTGGAAACATGCTAAAAAATAGGAACCACTTCCTAAAAAGCACTCCAACACATTAAACAACTATTAAATCAATAAACTCCTAAAATCCTTAAACCTACACCAAATACTTGGTAAAATTCACTTCTTATTGATGATGTTGTTTTATCAGTTTGGTACTGCAAGCTTATGTATAGTGATCATATGGCTCGACTCATTCTTCCAGCGCTGCGATGGTTTGCATTAATGTGGGTCCCTTGAAGAGGACAGATGTTCACGCCATCTTCTTGGCCATGACCATGTCTCATTATTATCAACCAAAAAAAACCAAATGGTTGGTTCCAACATTGCTCAATTCAGATGTTGCTTACTACAGCATCAACATCCTATGATACATCATCTTATATTGTCCTCCTTCTATCTGGCAGATTAAAAGAGACATCTGAGAGAATAATAGCAACTACTCGATAGGAACACTCTTGTCATCGTCACAATACGGTTGCCCAGAGGAGGCGAAAAAACAAGGTAAACGGATTTCATATCTTGGTACACAATCGTTCTGAGTTTGCATGGTTGAACGTAACAAGAATTTATGTCTGGATCAGTTGTAAGGAAGCAGGAATAAGCATTTATCCAACGAGAGCACCTTGAGTGGTTTCTAGAGAAGATGCTTGGTGGAACTTGGGAGGAGTTAAATTCCAGGAGTTTGTGCAATATAAAATTCAAGAATTGGCTGCGGCAACAGGAAACTTTGGTGGCGCCAATAAGCTTGGACAGGGTGGTTTTGGGCCAGTATATAAGGTATAGGTATACATGTAGAATTAAGAATTATAGATGTAGGGTGTGTGTGTTCATCTTATTAGCGCATGTAGTCCCTTCGTACAGGGGACACTACCAAATTGTCAGAAAATCGCAATCAAGAGGCTATCAAGACCCTCAGGTCAAGGGCAGCAAGAATTTATGAACGAAATGGTGGTCATTTGTAAGGTCCAGCATCGAATCTTGTTAGACTTCTTGGAGGCTGTGTTGAAGGAGATGAGAAAATGTTAATCTATGAATTCATGACAAACAAGAGTCTAGACACATTTCTTTTTGGTAATATTTCACTTATTTTAATGTTGCCTCAAACTGTCATTCATACCACTCTATCTGGAGAGCCTCATTTGTGTAGTTAGACTTTTAAACAGGATTGGACTCTTCCTGCTGTAGATGCTTCAAATATTTTGTTTGGCCTGGAACTTCTTTTTGTTCATTTCACCTCTTTTCCAGTTGCAAAAGATGATTTTTTCGCATCATACTTCTATTGTCTACTCAGATCCACTTAAAAGAGTACAACTGGATTGGAGCACACAGTCCAACATAATCGATGGAATTTTTCGAGGTCTTCTCTATCTTCATAGGGACTCTAGACTACGGATTAATTATTTATAGAGATCTGAAGTCAGGCAATATCCTGCTTGATGCAGAGCTCAATCCAAAAATTTCAGACTTGGAACGGCTCGGATATTTGGTGGGAGCAAGAATCATGCTAATTCATGAAGAGTTGTGGGAACTTAGTTAGTACCTCTTCAATTTTGACGTTCCTAGTGATTCTATTCTTTACTCACAGCAAGGAATGTGAACCAGTTTGATATTTATACTGGTTACATGGCTCCCGAATATGCAATGGAAGGTGGATTTTCAGAAAAATCACATGTCTTTAGCTTCAGCATATTATTACTAGAGATCATAAGTGGAAGACGGAACACTAGTTTTCATGAGGAAGATCAATGCTTGAGCCTTCTAGGACTGGTAAGCTCTCATTGATATTCAAGTTGGAACTGCATTCTATTTTCATAAACTGGAACTCCAGTAGTAAATGGACTTGATTGATTTGCAGGCATGGAAGTCGTGGAATGAAGACAATGTTTTAGCACTAGTGGACCCAAGCCTACCTGTTACATGCTTTGAGGTTGAGCTTTCAAGGTGCATAAATGTGGGGCTTCTCTGTACACAAGAAAGAGCAAAAGATAGGCCTTCCATATCAACTGTTATTTCAATGATCAATGGTGAAATCGTGGATCTTCCCCGTCCAAAGCAACCTGCATTCACCGCGAGGAAAATAACCCAATACACAGATTCCTCCAGACAAAGCCAAAAGCCATGTTCTACCAAAAATGTTACTCTTACCATTCTTCATGGTAGATGACATGACCAAAATTTTTGCTTGATTCTCACCACGTGTCCTGTTCTTACTGTTTCGAGTTCATACTATTTTATTTTTACGCAATCTTGCTTGGAAATGTATAGAAACGCAAAACATGAACTATTTTTTTTTTTCCACATTACAGTTCTTTACTACACATATTTGTGTCATCAAAAGGTAACATCTCAAGAAGAATGGTTCAACATCTTGTTGGTCATGTCCATAGTTTTTTTTTTTGGGTGGCAAATATGTGAGATTTTGTGTATGTATCTAGCGGCGACCTTGCTTGTTTTGGTGAGGCCAGCATCGTGACGATGGCTACCCTCAGTCCGGTGAGGCCAACTCTCACCGACCACAAGAGAAAGAAAGAGAGAAAAAAAAACAAAGAAAGAAAGCATAAAATATAAAATAATTAAAATATTATTAAAAATGTCCATGAGCGTGTGACGTAGGCCATTTGGCGTCCAAGTTAGCAATATCCGGTCAAAGTTACCCGAAATGACGGAATTAACTTAGGTCAAAAGGTTTATGACCGGATTGACATCATTAAAAGATTTATAACTAAATTTGTATAAATACAATAGATTTATAACTTATTTGACATTTTTCCTTTGCTTACTTTTTTTTTTTACCGTTCACAAAAGTGTTTAAACATTAATTGCCATTGATAAGAAAAACAATTTTCATTGACTAAGTGATTATTTTCAAAAAAATAAATTTTAAATTATTTATTTTTAGCGAAACAAAACCAAGTCTAAAATAAAGTCGATTCACTTGTTGAGAACGATGGGGTCTCCTCAGTGGAGACGACTTTGACCTACCACCACTCATTCATTCTTCGTCCCCTCAGTCGCATCTCACCCAACCCACATGGATGTAACGAGCCATTGAAGTCTGAAGATGTGATGTCCGGTCATGGTTCTCGTCATCATCCTCATCAGTAGTGCTCATCTCGCATCAGAAATTCAATGACATGGTTAGCTCAAAAGATTCCACTAATTCAGTTGATGTGAGAAAGATATAGTTGAATTTACTCGACACTGCAGTCCTTGTCAATCGATTGTATGATTTCAATCTGTATGACTAGTTGCAAGCAACTGGAAACTATGTGCGTGGAAATGCTCATGAAGTTACAAAGAAAGTGGCAATCCAAGGAAAGCGATTGGGGCCACAATGTTGAATGAAGGCAACGATCTAAATTTTCCATGGCATGCTCTCTCTGACTAGTGATCCTCCAAGGCTCAAATGCTTTTTCTACAGTTGTCCTCATGAAAAGATTCCACTAATCCAGTTGACGGATTGCTGATTTTACTCAACGCTGCGGTCCTTGTTAATTGATTGTACGATGTCGATCAGTTTAATTAGTTGTAAGCAACGGGAAACGAAGTGCATAGTAATATTCATGATACTGCGAATAAAATGGCAATTGAAGGAAACCAATTCGGGCCACAATCTTGAATGAAGGCAACAATCTGAAATTAGCCTTGCTACATTTGAGCTTCTTTCGGTGCATTTCACTCTAACTCGATCACAAAAATGGTCGAAATTTCTGCATTTGCTTCTGTTGTTTATTCAGATCCATTCAAGCGCAAGCATCTTGATGGAATAAGAATGGTTCAACATTATTCATGAAATATCAATCCTTGGGCCTTCTAGGATATTTAACCCGATATGATGTAGAACGATGATTTGTTTCCACACGACAACTTGCAAAAATATCTGTTAAATGCTTTGAAAAAGAGGTTTTAGGGTGCATAAATGTGGGCGGTCCTCTTTGTGCACTAGGACTTGCAAAAAATAGGCCCGCCAGTTCACCGAGAAACAACTAATCCGGGACACAGGTAGCTCCCAACCAACCTGCATTTACTGAGGCAAACAACGTTGGAAGCATAATATACGTATCGCAATGTTGTTTGTCGTAACCGGATGATGACTGAATTCGTTCCTTCAAATACGTCATTTCGTTCCTTCCCCACCGTCCCCTCCGTCGTTGTCCCGTGCGCGTAAGACCTGAGAGAGCTGCGGGACTGTAAACGACGTGGTCTCAGTGGAGACGACTTTGACCCACCACCACTCATTCATTCTTCGTCCACTCTGTCCCATCTCACCCAACCCACTTGGCTGTAACGAGCCATTGAAGTCTGAAGATGTGATGTCCGGTCGTCGTCCTCGTCCTCATCCTCCTTCTACTCCTCCTCTTGCAAGTGGCTTGACAGGTGCAGTGGTGGCTGGAAGCTGGCGTGGGATTTGTCTTTGGTGACTCGAGTCGTCCGGAGCCACTGAGACGAGGAACAGGTGCAGAATGATTAGGGTTTCAGTATTTGCGGCTTCAGGGGGAAATTAGTGATCTCTCTCTCTCTCTCTCTCTTTTGGTTCTTGAAGGAGAAAGCTTGGGCTAATGCGAACAAGATATAACGTTTCTTCATTTTCTTATTTAATATAATATTTTTCAGTTGAAATCAATTGATGATGCTTAGTGGAAACAATTATCCTAATGACATAGTTAATCGAGATTACTGATCCAACCACTGACTAAAGGAAGTTGACATTGATATGAGGTATTAAATTTGGGTGTTCGAGGTCTTAATATGTTAAATTTGTGAAGATGCATGCATTGTTGGTGCGTTTTAAGAAAAATTAAAAAAAGAAAGTGGAGGGTTAAGGGCTCATTTGAAATGACTTTTTCAAAATTGAATGGTCTTTTTGAAAATAATTTGTGAAAAAATCATGTGAAAATAATATGCTATATGAAATTGGAGATGCTCAATACTTCAAATGAAATTTAAGACGCTAAGCGGAAAATGAAAGTTAACTGAACATATCCTGAGAATCTCACGAGCAAGAGCAAGAAAGTTGCTAGATATGAAGACCGAGTGGTTTAAGTGAAGACGATAGAGATCCAATATGCAACGCCTATGCTGAATGAGGGTTGACAAAATGCATTTTGTTCAGCAGCTGCTTATGCCATCAATCTGATCTGCAGGTGAAAAGAGAGACCGGAGAGCAATCATAGCAACTGCTGTGATTTTGGGAACAATTGTTTTCATTGTTCTGTGCTTTTACTGGAGAAAGTTGAAGAAACAACGAGGTAATTGGTTATGCTGCCACTAGATATGGTATTCATGCAGTTCGATTGTTTTCCAGATGGATTAAATAGCTAACTATGTTTATGGAATCAGCAGTAGGAAGAAGCACGGAAGGGGAAGCCTTGCTAGTAGTTTCCAGCGAAAACATGCCTGGAGAGAAATTGGGCAAAGCTAATGTCCAGAAGCTAGTGCCATATAAATTGGAAGAATTGGTCACAGCAACAAGTAACTTCGGCAACACCAATAAGCTAGCGCAGGGTGGTTTTGGGCCAGTATACAAGGTAACAAGTTATCGTGCAAAGGTAGTAACATCTTTTCGCTTTTCTAATTTCCCCGACTCACAAGTCCTTGCGTCACAGGGGAGACTGTCAAATGGCAAAGAAATAACAGTCAAAAAATTATTGAAAGCTTCAGGACAAGGGTTCCAAGAATTCATAAATGAAATGGAGGTCATTTGTAAGGTCCAACATCGAAATCTTGTTGAAATGCTTGGATCTTGTGTCGAAGGAGATGAGAATATAATAATCTATGAGTTCATGCCAAACAAGAGTCTAGACGCTTTTCTGTTTGGTAAGGTATCCCTCCTTTTAACGTTTGTGGAGTTTTGTGCAGGCATGGAAGTTGTGGAAAGATGACAATGCTCTAGCACTAGCAGACCCAAAAATATCAGTTAGATGCTTTGAAACAGAGGTTTTAAGATGCATAAATGTGGTCTTCTTTGTGTTGGAAATATGGTGTGTTTTGATGGGTGAATGAGAAATTGTTTCTCAAAGAGCATCCTTGAGTTGGAAGTGGGAAACACTAGTCCCACATTGGAAAGAAAGAAGGCTTTCAAGTGCTTTATATATGGTTACACTCCTTTGGAGTGGTAACATAACAACAAAGTACTATGCCTCGCGCACAGGCGCAGGGGTGCAAATCTCAGGCCTCAACGAAGGTTCGACGAGGGGCGCGTACGCACGACCTGCGTACACGAATGCGGACCAGAAAAATGGGTCTCGCGACTAGCCCAATTTTGCATCATGGCGGATGATTTGAACGTATGTTTCGGATGAGCTCAGAAGCAACGTTCAGTTGAACGTTTCAGAGCTCAGAAGCAACGTTCAGCTCAGAAGCAGAGTATGTTTCGGATGAGCTCAGAAGCAGCTCATCCGAAACATACTCTGCTTCTGAGCTCAGAAGCAACGTTCAGTTGAACGTAACGATGCTTTAATGCGAGCTCAGAAGCAGAGTATGTTTCGGAGCTCAGAAGCTGAACGTTTCAGAAGCTGAGCTCAGAAGCAACGTTCAGTTGAACGTAACGATGCTTTAATGCGAGCTCAGAAGCAGAGTATGTTTCGGATGAGCTCAGAAGCAGAGTATGTTTCGGATGAGCTCAGAAGCAACGTTCAGTTGAATGTTTCAGAAGCAGCTCTCGCAGGGTCAGAACCAGCGCTCAGAAGTAGCTCGAGCGGGGTTCAGAAGCAGCTCGCGACGCTCAGAAGCTGACCATTTGTAACGTTTTTGGGATGTAATTACATTACGGTCGTTACAAATGGCAGAGTTAATCATCCATTATGCCAGAAACGGCAGAATTAATCAACCGTTACATCGTAACAATTACAAAGGGCAGATTTAATTGTCGTTAGGCTACAACAGTTACAAACGGCAGATTTAATCAGCCGTTATAAACTGTTACGCCATATTATTCCGGAATAATCCCTCTACTCATCTTATAAATAACTGGTTTTCTCGTTCTTGTTGATGCGCGCGAACATTCAGATTCTGACTAAGAACAAAAAGGCTTCTGTTCTCCTCTGTTTTGCTCTGTTTTCTGCTTATTCCCTGCATTGGTTTTTCGATAGTGTTCAAATACCAGTTTCTTCAAGTTCGCCGAAAGCTCTGAGGTTCTGTGCTCACCTCCTAGCTGTTAACCGTTTGTATCCTGGGAGACAGACGTTCACGAAACCTCAAGTACAGAGTTGAGGAACGAATCTGTTTTAAGGAAACTGTGTTGAACACAGGCCTCGGTTTATATCTAGTGTCGATCTCACGATTTCAATTTCGTGTTGAAAAATCTGTTCCATGCTTATACCGTTCCAGGAATTCTTTTACAAGTGAATCTGAATCGTTCTGGAGTTGATTCTGAACTGATTACCAACATTCTCACCACACTTTGCACACAAACTTGCAAGATAGGCCCACCATTCTGTCCGTCATTTCATTTGCTCCACGGCGAAATGGTGAATCTTCCTAGTCCGAACCAGCCTGTGCAAGCCAAGAGGCAACTAATCTGAGACACAGATGGCTCCGAACAAAGACAGAATAGAGGTTCTATCAACAATGTCACTCTTACAAATATTGAAGGCCGATAACGAGTGTTCTTGAAATGTACATCTTTCCGTGTTCGATTGCCCTCTCTGTCACCAACGAGAATGAGATCAGGATTCTTCACCATGCGCAAGGGCATCCAACATTCTCAAGCAGGCATTGCCTTGGAAGCCTCCCCTCCACATTCCCCGATCTGTCAAGGAATGCAAAGTGCGGGCTAACCTCATTCCATACATACATAGAACCTTGATTATCATTGAACATTGGAAATCTCCATCTTTTGCTGAACCTGAGTTTTTGGAGCTTTAACGGCGTACTTTGCAAGAATCTATACCAAACCGTATTCTTGTAAGTCTAGAAGTTATTACACGGACCCAAACTGTCATAATCATTTATCATATGACTCTCACCATGAGCCTACCCAATTAATGGCTATGATGATACTGGTTCACATGGATTAAGTTTAAGTAGTATTTTTTCTTCCAAGTTGAGGACTATCCCAAGTCGCTCAAGCACACCACTGCAGCGGGCCGCGCCAGGCACAGCCAGTTTCCCAAGCAGGGTACCGGGCAGTCGGGGACTCTGGTCAAGGATGCCAGGACCTGAGTTTTGGCACGGGTCTTGCGTCCGGGCTGGGTTATTGAGGACCCCAGTTCTGGCTGCGGGGACTGGGGACAGGGCGCACCACAGTTCCCCGTCAGCTGGGCACCACGACGGTTGATGCCGTAGGCAACTCAGAAGTCTTGTACCCACAACTTGTTTTTACTATCCCGTTTTCTTTTGGCGCATGGCAACAGGAAAGCGGTAAAGATAGCGTTCAAACTCAGATCCCTTTCAAAGGCATGTCCTATCATTGCCCTTGCACCCATTTTCCTCCCTCAGCGTTCTCGAATCATCAAGAGAGTGGGCCTCGGTCGCTGTGGTTTTTAGTGCAGACGACTTTGATGGACCTTCTCGTCAATGATCTTGGAATCACTGAAGTTCCAATATCTAGTCCTCAGCCTATCACGGGCGTGCTCGATGGATTCCATGGCAGCTGATGGTTTGACGTGGGATGGACGTTTGGAACTTGAACTGCGGAAGGCGCTGAGAGGGATGTAAAACACATTTTTTGCTGTGGGCTAGCCGATTGTGGCCGCATGCCACAGAGTGGTGGCTGGCCAAAGGCGATGTCATTGCGATGTTATCGAGTTTGGCCCATAAGCTGCAAAATGAAGATTTTAAAAGGAAGCATTGGATCAACGTGAAAATGGTGATTAATTTAGGCAAAATTCTAATTCTCGACACAATCGCAAATTAGCTTCTGAAATCAATAAATTATTGAAATAGCCCCAACATTTTGTGGGCAAACGATGTTCACTTTTCATCATATTCTAATGTAGAAACTCAGAACTCATGTCTAATGCATCAACATCTTCAAGGTGCAGACTAGACCAACAATCTTCAGAATCACAAGTCCATTGCATTGAAGACTTATCCACTATTAGAGTAATTAAATATTAAATCTCACTTTCATCTAATAGCTTAAGTTTTTGGGTTAGATTTTTTAATATGATATCAGAGCATGAGGTCTTAAGTTCACATTTTCCAGATCTTATTTGCCTCTCCAATTAAATATGTTCACGCTTAGTAGGCAAAAGAAACCACATTAAGTATGAGAGGGAGTGTCAGAAAAATTTAAGTAATAAATTGCGCATTCATCTAATAGTTTAAGCTTTTGAATTGGACATTTTAACATCCACAAACCAGTTTGGCCTCTAGCTAGGAAAAGCCAGGGCATTCACAGCAATAGCGAATGTGGGAAATCTTCTGGTTAGAGTGATGAGACCGTTATCAGATTCTCCTCTACAAATCTCTTCATGGAGCTTCTCAAACCCATCAGACACTCAGAAATTTATCTTCAACCACCAGGTTTTCCCTCCATAATTTTGATTTCCACCCCTTTGTTCCAACCTTCAAGTTGTGGCTTCTGATGTCCTTGGTCCTCTCTTTATCAGAAGCCAGTAGCGAAGCCTGCTTCTAGGTCGTTGTCGAGAAGAAAGATTCACGTAGTCATGATACTTCTGGGAAGAGCAAGATTGTTTTCTCTCTTCCTAATGTGTCGTTATGCTGGGAAACTTTGCATTGGAGGAGATGCCATCACAGCATCTGGGTACATCCGAGATCCCGGAAGTATAACATCGAGTAGAGGGCTCTACAAATTGGGATTCTTTAGCCCTAATGGTTCTGTGAATCGATACGTTGGAATTTGGCAGAACAAGATTCCTGCATATAATGTCTTGTGGGTGGCGAACAGGGAGACACCGATTTTAGACTCTTCTGGTGTTGTGATGATATCTGATGAGGGTAATCTTGTGATCATGAATGGAAAGAAGGAAGTAGTTTGGTCATCAAATGTTTCAACATCCGCAATGGATAGAACAGCACAATTATTGGATTCTGGAAACCTTGTCCTGCTCAAACCGGGTTCAAGCTCCGGTGCAAATGATTCGGACATACTCTGGCAAAGTTTTGACCACATGTCCGACTCATTCCTGGCAAAAATGAAGCTCAGCACCAGCATAAGAACAAATGAGAAGAGGTTCTTATCATCTTGGAAAAGCCCTTCCGATCCATCAGTCGGAAGCTTCATGCTTACTCTGGAACCGCTGAACATTCCTGAAGTCGTCATTTGGAATGGCAGCATCTGGTATTGGCGGAGTGGTCCATGGAATGGAAACATTTTCATTGGAGTACCTCTCATGCACTCAGTCTATCTTCATCGGTTTAACTTAGTAGATGATAAGGATGGAACTATCTATCTTACTTACAACTTTGGTGAGCAGTCAGATATTGCACACTACGTACTGAAGCCAAATGGAAATGTAGTGCTGTTAGCCTGGCATGAAAAGAAGAATTATTGGGCGGCCTATTGGTCATCCTGGGAGAGCAATTGTGATGTTTATGGAAAGTGCGGACCATTCGGACTCTGCAATGCCAATGCATCACCTATTTGCAACTGCTTGAGAGGCTTTGAGCCTAAGAACATCGAAGAGTGGAGCAGAGGGAATTGGTCCGGGGATGCGTCCGGAAGTCATTGCTGCAATGTGAAAGGATAAATAACGGTGGCACTAAAGCGGGAAAGCAGGATGGTTTTATGAAAATAGAGAATGCAAAAGTGCCCAATTATGCAAGTTGGTATTCCCCTTTGGATGAACACTGCCAGAAGCTGTGCTTAAGTAATTGTTCGTGTTTGGCATATGCATATGATGCTGGCATCGGTTGCATGTACTGGAGTGGAGACCTGATTGACACACAGAAGTTCTCCTCCTCCGGAACGGACCTTTACATCCGACTAGCCCATGCAGAACATGGTAAGTTCATACATCAATCTGAGTTCTGATCAATTCGGTATCACATCGCAACCGATTCCTAGATGATTAAGCATTATCGAGTGTGCTTCTTATGAACTCAACAATCCAAAAAATCTTTAAAAAGAAAAGAAAAAAGGGCATGGATTTCAGGTGCGTTTTGGCTTTTATCTGCCAACTCTAATTTTAGCAATGTTTCTTTTTGAGTCATTACCTCTTGGCTTTTGAATGAGGGTTCTAAAATGCTTTTTGCCCAGTAGCTGCTTATATGGAGCCACCAGAGCCATCAGGTTATGCCTTTAGTGAAAAGAGAGATCTGATAGCCATCACAGCAACTGCTGTGATTGTGGGCGCAATCGTTTTCATTATTTCAATAAGCTTTTGCTGGAGAAGGTTGAACAAAAGACAAGGTAATTAGTTAATGCGGTCATTCAGTCTTGGTATCCTGCAAATCATTCTGTGCATGGACTGAATTACTCACTTTGTTTATGGAATCTGCAGTAAGAAATAGCACAGAAATTCGGTTTTCTGATGGAGGAGCATCATTAGTGGTTTCTGGTAGAAATATGCTTGGAGAGAATTTTGGGAAAGTTGATGTCCAGGAGCTAGTGCTATATAATTTGGAAGAACTGGCGGCAGCAACAAGCAACTTTAGTGACGGCAACAAGCTAGCGCAAGGTGGTTTCGGGCCAGTATATAGGGTAATAATTTTTGTGTAAAGGACAGTAATGTTGTTTTATGTTTCTGCAACTGATTAAATGGACCAGTACATTTGGTAATAAGTCTATTTCTGCAGGGGAGACTGTTAAATGGGAAAGAAATAGCTGTCAAAAGATTATCAAAAGCCTCAGGACAAGGGTCCCAGGAGTTTATGAATGAAATGGAGGTCATTTCTGTAGTCCAACATCGAAATCTTGTTAGAGTCCACGGATGTTGTGTTGAAGGAGATGAGAATATGATAATCTATGAGTTCATGCCAAACAAAAGTCTAGACACTTTTATTTTTGGTAAGATTCACTTCTTTTTAAGATTGTCGAATCTAGTCCCACTTTCTTTTTTGCCAAGAAAAGAAAACGATGAGTCTCATTCTTAATATTAGCCATGCATTTGACTGTACTTGCTGCACATAATTGCCTTCTTCAGCATAATTTTAACTTCTCTCTGTGCATTTGACTCTACTCCGGTCTAAAAAATGGTAGAAGTATTCTGCATTTTACTTATATTGTCTATCCAGATCCTCTCAAAGGGGAACAACTGGATTGGAAGAGAAGGTTCAACATTATCGATGGAATTTGTCGTGGCCTACTGTATCTTCACCGGGATTCTAGGCTTAGGATAATTCACAGAGATTTAAAAGCAAGTAATATCCTGTTGGATGAAGAGCTCAATCCAAAAATTTCAGACTTTGGAATAGGATAGGATATGAGGCAGAGTGAAGATCAAGGAACCGAAGAGTTGATCCTAGTTAGTACCTTTCACATTTTCTAATGATTTTTACTACTCCTCGCGAGGAATCTGAACATGCATTTTTCATGCTCCTTTCGGCGTGTGTCAGATGGAAGATCTTATCAAGAGCCTAGCGGTTATCCTCAGATAGAATCTGGTTAAGTACAGTAGAAACGACAAAGTCCCTAAATTGACCATCTCTTTGCAGTTGTGGAAGTTTGGAGGAAGACAATGTTCTAGCACTGGTGGACCCAAAAATATCTGTCATATGCTTCTAAACAGAGGTTACACGGTGTGTAAAAGTCTTCTGCACACAAGAACTTAAAAGATAGGCCTGCTGTTTCAGCCATTATTTGCGAAGCTCCACAGAGAAATTGTGGATCTTCCTAGTCCAAACCAACCTTTTCACTGAGAGGCAAACAAGCCGAGATACAGATTCCCAAGCCTGGATGGAGGTTCTACCAACCATGTCACTCTTACCACCATAGTAGGCATGAAGAGTGTCCTCAACATGGACATTCGTGAAAACTTGAACACAAAGCTGAACCTCTAACATGTAATCTTTTCTGTTGTTACTCCAAAAGACTATGTTCATTGTTCATGGGTTCTTATGTCTAGTGGTGCTGGCAAATGTTTTGAACAGGCCAACTTCTGTAAGTAGGTGACTCTTTGGTGCTTATTAAGCATGTTAGGATGAAGTGCCTGCTGCAGCAGTGCTCTCGTAGAATGAGATATGCTGAGATAGATTCAGCTCATTTGAGCAACAGTCAGTTTGTGCCAATACAAGTTACAGAAGTCTAGCTGTGAGACCACCAAAATGAAAGCACTTGCAAGTTGGGGCGTGCGTCATAACATGCTCCGCTGGGTAAAGGCCCCAGTTGCTCAGGTTAAGAGAGTTGAAAGGATTTTCTTTTTCATTGAAAGGAACACTCTTGTGGATCTTCCCTTCCAACACATTTCTACCAGAAACCACTAATGATGCTCCTCCATCAGAAAACCGAATTTCTGTGCTATTTCTTACTGCAGATTCCATAAACAAAGTGAGTAATTCAGTCCATGCACAGAATGATTTGCAGGATACCAAGACTGAATGACCGCATTAACTAATTACCTTGTCTTTTGTTCAACCTTCTCCAGCAAAAGCTTATTGAAATAATGAAAACGATTGCGCCCACAATCACAGCAGTTGCTGTGATGGCTATCAGATCTCTCTTTTCACTAAAGGCATAACCTGATGGCTCTGGTGGCTCCATATAAGCAGCTACTGGGCAAAAAGCATTTTAGAACCCTCATTCAAAAGCCAAGAGGTAATGACTCAAAAAGAAACATTGCTAAAAATTAGAGTTGGCAGATAAAAGCCAAAACGCACCTGAAATCCATGCCCTTTTTTCTTTTCTTTTTAAAGATTTTTGGATTGTTGAGTTCATAAGAAGCACACTCGATAATGCTTAATCATCTAGGAATCGGTTGCGATGTGATACCGAATTGATCAGAACTCAGATTGATGTATGAACTTACCATGTTCTGCATGGGCTAGTCGGATGTAAAGGTCCGTTCCGGAGGAGGAGAACTTCTGTGTGTCAATCAGGTCTCCACTCCAGTACATGCAACCGATGCCAGCATCATATGCATATGCCAAACACGAACAATTACTTAAGCACAGCTTCTGGCAGTGTTCATCCAAAGGGGAATACCAACTTGCATAATTGGGCACTTTTGCATTCTCTATTTTCATAAAACCATCCTGCTTTCCCGCTTTAGTGCCACCGTTATTTATCCTTTCACATTGCAGCAATGACTTCCGGACGCATCCCCCGGACCAATTCCCTCTGCTCCACTCTTCGATGTTCTTAGGCTCAAAGCCTCTCAAGCAGTTGCAAATAGGTGATGCATTGGCATTGCAGAGTCCGAATGGTCCGCACTTTCCATAAACATCACAATTGCTCTCCCAGGATGACCAATAGGCCGCCCAATAATTCTTCTTTTCATGCCAGGCTAACAGCACTACATTTCCATTTGGCTTCAGTACGTAGTGTGCAATATCTGACTGCTCACCAAAGTTGTAAGTAAGATAGATAGTTCCATCCTTATCATCTACTAAGTTAAACCGATGAAGATAGACTGAGTGCATGAGAGGTACTCCAATGAAAATGTTTCCATTCCATGGACCACTCCGCCAATACCAGATGCTGCCATTCCAAATGACGACTTCAGGAATGTTCAGCGGTTCCAGAGTAAGCATGAAGCTTCCGACTGATGGATCGGAAGGGCTTTTCCAAGATGATAAGAACCTCTTCTCATTTGTTCTTATGCTGGTGCTGAGCTTCATTTTTGCCAGGAATGAGTCGGACATGTGGTCAAAACTTTGCCAGAGTATGTCCGAATCATTTGCACCGGAGCTTGAACCCGGTTTGAGCAGGACAAGGTTTCCAGAATCCAATAATTGTGCTGTTCTATCCATTGCGGATGTTGAAACATTTGATGACCAAACTACTTCCTTCTTTCCATTCATGATCACAAGATTACCCTCATCAGATATCATCACAACACCAGAAGAGTCTAAAATCGGTGTCTCCCTGTTCGCCACCCACAAGACATTATATGCAGGAATCTTGTTCTGCCAAATTCCAACGTATCGATTCACAGAACCATTAGGGCTAAAGAATCCCAATTTGTAGAGCCCTCTACTCGATGTTATACTTCCGGGATCTCGGATGTACCCAGATGCTGTGATGGCATCTCCTCCAATGCAAAGTTTCCCAGCATAACGACACATTAGGAAGAGAGAAAACAATCTTGCTCTTCCCAGAAGTATCATGACTACGTGAATCTTTCTTCTCGACAACGACCTAGAAGCAGGCTTCGCTACTGGCTTCTGATAAAGAGAGGACCAAGGACATCAGAAGCCACAACTTGAAGGTTGGAACAAAGGGGTGGAAATCAAAATTATGGAGGGAAAACCTGGTGGTTGAAGATAAATTTCTGAGTGTCTGATGGGTTTGAGAAGCTCCATGAAGAGATTTGTAGAGGAGAATCTGATAACGGTCTCATCACTCTAACCAGAAGATTTCCCACATTCGCTATTGCTGTGAATGCCCTGGCTTTTCCTAGCTAGAGGCCAAACTGGTTTGTGGATGTTAAAATGTCCAATTCAAAAGCTTAAACTATTAGATGAATGCGCAATTTATTACTTAAATTTTTCTGACACTCCCTCTCATACTTAATGTGGTTTCTTTTGCCTACTAAGCGTGAACATATTTAATTGGAGAGGCAAATAAGATCTGGAAAATGTGAACTTAAGACCTCATGCTCTGATATCATATTAAAAAATCTAACCCAAAAACTTAAGCTATTAGATGAAAGTGAGATTTAATATTTAATTACTCTAATAGTGGATAAGTCTTCAATGCAATGGACTTGTGATTCTGAAGATTGTTGGTCTAGTCTGCACCTTGAAGATGTTGATGCATTAGACATGAGTTCTGAGTTTCTACATTAGAATATGATGAAAAGTGAACATCGTTTGCCCACAAAATGTTGGGCTATTTCAATAATTTATTGATTTCAGAAGCTAATTTGCGATTGTGTCGAGAATTAGAATTTTGCCTAAATTAATCACCATTTTCACGTTGATCCAATGCTTCCTTTTAAAATCTTCATTTTGCAGCTTATGGGCCAAACTCGATAACATCGCAATGACATCGCCTTTGGCCAGCCACCACTCTGTGGCATGCGGCCACAATCGGCTAGCCCACAGCAAAAAATGTGTTTTACATCCCTCTCAGCGCCTTCCGCAGTTCAAGTTCCAAACGTCCATCCCACGTCAAACCATCAGCTGCCATGGAATCCATCGAGCACGCCCGTGATAGGCTGAGGACTAGATATTGGAACTTCAGTGATTCCAAGATCATTGACGAGAAGGTCCATCAAAGTCGTCTGCACTAAAAACCACAGCGACCGAGGCCCACTCTCTTGATGATTCGAGAACGCTGAGGGAGGAAAATGGGTGCAAGGGCAATGATAGGACATGCCTTTGAAAGGGATCTGAGTTTGAACGCTATCTTTACCGCTTTCCTGTTGCCATGCGCCAAAAGAAAACGGGATAGTAAAAACAAGTTGTGGGTACAAGACTTCTGAGTTGCCTACGGCATCAACCGTCGTGGTGCCCAGCTGACGGGGAACTGTGGTGCGCCCTGTCCCCAGTCCCCGCAGCCAGAACTGGGGTCCTCAATAACCCAGCCCGGACGCAAGACCCGTGCCAAAACTCAGGTCCTGGCATCCTTGACCAGAGTCCCCGACTGCCCGGTACCCTGCTTGGGAAAACTGGCTGTGCCTGGCGCGGCCCGCTGCAGTGGTGTGCTTGGAGCGACTTGGGATAGTCCTCAACTTGGAAGAAAAAATACTACTTAAACTTAATCCATGTGAACCAGTATCATCATAGCCATTAATTGGGTAGGCTCATGGTGAGAGTCATATGATAAATGATTATGACAGTTTGGTCCGTGTAATAACTTCTAGACTTACAAGAATACGGTTTGGTATAGATTCTTGCAAAGTACGCCGTTAAAGCTCCCAAAAACTCAGGTTCAGCAAAAGATGGAGATTTCCAATGTTCAATGATAATCAAGGTTCTATGTATGTATGGAATGAGGTTAGCCCGCACTTTGCATTCCTTGACAGATCGGGGAATGTGGAGGGGAGGCTTCCAAGGCAATGCCTGCTTGAGAATGTTGGATGCCCTTGCGCATGGTGAAGAATCCTGATCTCATTCTCGTTGGTGACAGAGAGGGCAATCGAACACGGAAAGATGTACATTTCAAGAACACTCGTTATCGGCCTTCAATATTTGTAAGAGTGACATTGTTGATAGAACCTCTATTCTGTCTTTGTTCGGAGCCATCTGTGTCTCAGATTAGTTGCCTCTTGGCTTGCACAGGCTGGTTCGGACTAGGAAGATTCACCATTTCGCCGTGGAGCAAATGAAATGACGGACAGAATGGTGGGCCTATCTTGCAAGTTTGTGTGCAAAGTGTTGGTGAGAATGTTGGTAATCAGTTCAGAATCAACTCCAGAACGATTCAGATTCACTTGTAAAAGAATTCCTGGAACGGTATAAGCAATGGAACAGATTTTTCAACACGAAATTGAAATCGTGAGATCGACACTAGATATAAACCGAGGCCTGTGTTCAACACAGTTTCCTTAAAACAGATTCGTTCCTCAACTCTGTACTTGAGGTTTCGTGAACGTCTGTCTCCCAGGATACAAACGGTTAACAGCTAGGAGGTGAGCACAGAACCTCAGAGCTTTCGGCGAACTTGAAGAAACTGGTATTGAACACTATCGAAAAACCAATGCAGGAATAAGCAGAAAACAGAGCAAAACAGAGGAGAACAGAAGCCTTTTTGTTCTTAGTCAGAATCTGAATGTTCGCGCGCATCAACAAGAACGAGAAAACCAGTTATTTATAAGATGAGTAGAGGGATTATTCCGGAATAATATGGCGTAACAGTTTATAACGGCTGATTAAATCTGCCGTTTGTAACTGTTGTAGCCTAACCGACAATTAAATCTGCCCTTTGTAATGTTACGATGTAACGGTTGATTAATTCTGCCGTTTCTGGCATAATGGATGATTAACTCTGCCATTTGTAACGACCGTAATGTAATTACATCCCAAAAACGTTACAAATGGTCAGCTTCTGAGCGTCGCGAGCTGCTTCTGAACCCCGCTCGAGCTACTTCTGAGCGCTGGTTTCTGACCCTGCGAGAGCTGCTTCTGAAACATTCAACTGAACGTTGCTTCTGAGCTCATCCGAAACATACTCTGCTTCTGAGCTCATCCGAACATACTCTGCTTCTGAGCTCGCATTAAAGCATCGTTACGTTCAACTGAACGTTGCTTCTGAGCTCAGCTTCTGAAACGTTCAGCTTCTGAGCTCCGAAAACATACTCTGCTTCTGAGCTCGCATTTAAAGCATCGTTACGTTCAACTGAACGTTGCTTCTGAGCTCAGAAGCAGAGTATGTTTCGGATGAGCTGCTTCTGAGCTCATCCGAAAACATACTCTGCTTCTGAGCTGAACGTTGCTTCTGAGCTCTGAAACGTTCAACTGAACGTTGCTTCTGAGCTCATCCGAAACATACGTTCAAATCATCCGCCATGATGCAAAATTGGGCTAGTCGCGAGACCCATTTTTCTGGTCCGCATTCGTGTACGCAGGTCGTGCGTACGCGCCCCTCGTCGAACCTTCGTTGAGGCCTGAGATTTGCACCCCTGCGCCTGTGCGCGAGGCATAGTACTTTGTTGTTATGTTACCACTCCAAAGGAGTGTAACCATATATAAAGCACTTGAAAGCCTTCTTTCTTCCAATGTGGGACTAGTGTTTCCCACTTCCAACTCAAGGATGCTCTTTGAGAAACAATTTCTCATTCACCCATCAAAACACACCATATTTCCAACACAAAGAAGACCCACATTTATGCATCTTAAAACCTCTGTTTCAAAGCATCTAACTGATATTTTTGGGTCTGCTAGTGCTAGAGCATTGTCATCTTTCCACAACTTCCATGCCTGCACAAAACTCCACAAACGTTAAAAGGAGGGATACCTTACCAAACAGAAAAGCGTCTAGACTCTTGTTTGGCATGAACTCATAGATTATTATATTCTCATCTCCTTCGACACAAGATCCAAGCATTTCAACAAGATTTCGATGTTGGACCTTACAAATGACCTCCATTTCATTTATGAATTCTTGGAACCCTTGTCCTGAAGCTTTCAATAATTTTTTGACTGTTATTTCTTTGCCATTTGACAGTCTCCCCTGTGACGCAAGGACTTGTGAGTCGGGGAAATTAGAAAAGCGAAAAGATGTTACTACCTTTGCACGATAACTTGTTACCTTGTATACTGGCCCAAAACCACCCTGCGCTAGCTTATTGGTGTTGCCGAAGTTACTTGTTGCTGTGACCAATTCTTCCAATTTATATGGCACTAGCTTCTGGACATTAGCTTTGCCCAATTTCTCTCCAGGCATGTTTTCGCTGGAAACTACTAGCAAGGCTTCCCCTTCCGTGCTTCTTCCTACTGCTGATTCCATAAACATAGTTAGCTATTAATCCATCTGGAAAACAATCGAACTGCATGAATACCATATCTAGTGGCAGCATAACCAATTACCTCGTTGTTTCTTCAACTTTCTCCAGTAAAAGCACAGAACAATGAAAACAATTGTTCCCAAAATCACAGCAGTTGCTATGATTGCTCTCCGGTCTCTCTTTTCACCTGCAGATCAGATTGATGGCATAAGCAGCTGCTGAACAAAATGCATTTTGTCAACCCTCATTCAGCATAGGCGTTGCATATTGGATCTCTATCGTCTTCACTTAAACCACTCGGTCTTCATATCTAGCAACTTTCTTGCTCTTGCTCGTGAGATTCTCAGGATATGTTCAGTTAACTTTCATTTTCCGCTTAGCGTCTTAAATTTCATTTGAAGTATTGAGCATCTCCAATTTCATATAGCATATTATTTTCACATGATTTTTTCACAAATTATTTTTCAAAAAGACCATTCAATTTTGAAAAAGTCATTTCAAATGAGCCCTTAACCCTCCACTTTCTTTTTTTAATTTTTCTTAAAACGCACCAACAATGCATGCATCTTCACAAATTTAACATATTAAGACCTCGAACAACCCAAATTTAATACCTCATATCAATGTCAACTTCCTTTAGTCAGTGGTTGGATCAGTAATCTCGATTAACTATGTCATTAGGATAATTGTTTCCACTAAGCATCATCAATTGATTTCAACTGAAAAATATTATATTAAATAAGAAAATGAAGAAACGTTATATCTTGTTCGCATTAGCCCAAGCTTTCTCCTTCAAGAACCAAAAGAGAGAGAGAGAGAGAAGATCACTAATTTCCCCCTGAAGCCGCAAATACTGAAACCCTAATCATTCTGCACCTGTTCCTCGTCTCAGTGGCTCCGGACGACTCGAGTCACCAAAGACAAATCCCACGCCAGCTTCCAGCCACCACTGCACCTGTCAAGCCACTTGCAAGAGGAGGAGTAGAAGGAGGATGAGGACGAGGACGACGACCGGACATCACATCTTCAGACTTCAATGGCTCGTTACAGCCAAGTGGGTTGGGTGAGATGGGACAGAGTGGACGAAGAATGAATGAGTGGTGGTGGGTCAAAGTCGTCTCCACTGAGACCACGTCGTTTACAGTCCCGCAGCTCTCTCAGGTCTTACGCGCACGGGACAACGACGGAGGGGACGGTGGGGAAGGAACGAAATGACGTATTTGAAGGAACGAATTCAGTCATCATCCGGTTACGACAAACAACATTGCGATACGTATATTATGCTTCCAACGTTGTTTGCCTCAGTAAATGCAGGTTGGTTGGGAGCTACCTGTGTCCCGGATTAGTTGTTTCTCGGTGAAACTGGCGGGCCTATTTTTGCAAGTCCTAGTGCACAAAGAGGACCGCCCACATTTATGCACCCTAAAAACCTCTTTTTCAAAGCATTTAACAGATATTTTTGCAAGTTGTCGTGTGGAAACAAATCATCGTTCTACATCATATCGGGTTAAATATCCTAGAAGGCCCAAGGATTGATATTTCATGAAATAATGTTGAACCATTCTTATTCCATCAAGATGCTTGCGCTTGAATGGATCTGAATAAACAACAGAAGCAAATGCAGAAATTTCGACCATTTTTGTGATCGAGTTAGAGTGAAATGCACCGAAAGAAGCTCAAATGTAGCAAGGCTAATTTCAGATTGTTGCCTTCATTCAAGATTGTGGCCCGAATTGGTTTCCTTCAATTGCCATTTTATTCGCAGTATCATGAATATTACTATGCACTTCGTTTCCCGTTGCTTACAACTAATTAAACTGATCGACATCGTACAATCAATTAACAAGGACCGCAGCGTTGAGTAAAATCAGCAATCCGTCACTGGATTAGTGGAATCTTTTCATGAGGACAACTGTAGAAAAGCATTTGAGGCCTTGGAGGATCACTAGTCAGAGAGAGCATGCCTGGAAAATTTAGATCGTTGCCTTCATTCAACATTGTGGCCCCAATCGCTTTCCTTGGATTGCCACTTTCTTTGTAACTTCATGAGCATTTCCACGCACATAGTTTTCCAGTTGCTTGCAACTAGTCATACAGATTGAAATCATACAATCGATTGACAAGGACTGCAGTGTCGAGTAAATTCAACTATATCTTTCTCACATCAACTGAATTAGTGGAATCTTTTGAGCTAACCATGTCATTGAATTTCTGATGCGAGATGAGCACTACTGATGAGGATGATGACGAGAACCATGACCGGACATCACATCTTCAGACTTCAATGGCTCGTTACATCCATGTGGGTTGGGTGAGATGCGACTGAGGGGACGAAGAATGAATGAGTGGTGGTAGGTCAAAGTCGTCTCCACTGAGGAGACCCCATCGTTCTCAACAAGTGAATCGACTTATTTTAGACTTGGTTTTGTTTCGCTAAAAATAAATAATTTAAAATTTATTTTTTTGAAAATAATCACTTAGTCAATGAAAATTGTTTTTCTTATCAATGGCAATTAATGTTTAAACACTTTTGTGAACGGTAAAAAAAAAAAGTAAGCAAAGGAAAAATGTCAAATAAGTTATAAATCTATTGTATTTATACAAATTTAGTTATAAATCTTTTAATGATGTCAATCCGGTCATAAACCTTTTGACCTAAGTAATTCCGTCATTTCGGGTAACTTTGACCGGATATTGCTAACTTGGACGCCAAATGGCCTACGTCACACGCTCATGGACATTTTTAATAATATTTTAATTATTTTATATTTTATGCTTTCTTTCTTTGTTTTTTTTTTCTCTCTTTCCTCTTGTGGTCGGTGAGAGTTGGCCTCACCGGACTGAGGGTAGCCATT
>JAGVVM010000197.1:0-22128 GCA_019149425.1 Psidium friedrichsthalianum
CCGCCCCCCTCGAATATCGGAACTGGTACTAAGCCAGCAAGGCGGGACCACCCCCCTCCTGTCCCTGTCGCACCGGGCGGCTCTCCCCCTCATTGGCTGCGGATAGACCTGGTGGCAGCGTGTACCTCCCCCTCCTTCTTCTTCCTCTGCCGCACCTCAAGCGGGGCTCAAACTACCCGCTCCCTCCCGTGGGTCTCATTCCCTTCCTCCCCCCCCAGACGCATGCACTCGGCCTCCCTCTTTCTCTCATCTCTGCTCCCTTCCTATCTTCCTCTTTCGCTCCCTCGTACCTCCTTTCCCCGCTTTTTCCTCACGGCTGTTCCCTGTCAGTTCCCGACTCCCCTGCCTCACATCACCTCCCCCCCTTCAAAAGGCAGAGGAGGGGTATCTTCCTTGATGTTCTCTCCCTTTCTTCCTTCTTCTGCCACCAGCAATAGCTCCTCCTCTACCTCTTGTGCCATCATTCATTCCTTCTTTCTTCTCACTTCTGCTCTGGCCTCTTCGAGATCGAGAATCACTTCGTTACGGAAGCTTTCACTGTTTCAAAAGGAAACGAGTAGAGCTGAATCTCCCTCTGCTCTTCTCTTGAGGCCTAGCTTGGAGCAGTACTATTTCATCCAATTCGTCATGTGAATCTCTAGATCGCTGGATTATTGCAACAAAACCAAAGTTTTATTTTCTTGGATCCTCCAATTTCTATTTTCAGTTTTTGATTCAGTTATCGCTCTCTCATGTCTCGATCTTCTCCTGTGTTTCTAGTGAAATATTTAGGTTAGATTGCATTTTAGAATAGAAGTTGCATACTCAAATAGAATTTCATGTTTAAAATAATCCATCTTTAATATATTAGGGTTTAGGTCAATTCAAACTCTAGAATAGTTTCATGCATTGCATATAGTATAGTCATTCATGCATTCATAAAAAAATATTAAAAAATAAAATATTTTGTGTGGCGCATGTTCCCTTGATTACCTTGACTTTTGGATGTTCAACTAATTGATTGTGCACCCGCATACAACCTTTGTTGGTGACTTAGGTTAAAATCAATTAATGTTGCATTTCAAATGTTGATACCGAAATGGTGTTTGAGTAATCTAGCGTAATTAAGTCTCAGAACTCTTAATCTCTGGTTCGTAAAAGTATTTAGTTTTCCCGTTAATTTACTTAGGTTTCTATTCAACTTACCAAATAATGATTAGTGAGGACTCATTTTGAAAATCTTTGCATGTTAATATTGAACCATAAGTTGTGATTTGGTATAGACTTGGGAGAGTCTAAGTTTGGTTAATTAAATAATTAACCTAATAATCCATTAACCTGGAAAACTGATTTTTAGGTCGCGATAGGTGCGCATGGCCCCTTGAAAAATCTTAATTATTGTTGATATTACCAAAGGACAATGGTGTTAATTTTAAGACCTGTCTAATATGACTCTAGATAAGGTAGAGACAAACTATCAATTAGTCTATTTTCCTATAAGTATGAGGTTGTGTTGAGTTCTTTGATTGAAAAAAATCGAAAGGATACATATGCTTTAAAAGCATGAAAATGGTCAATGCCATAATTAAGGTTGAGAGCATCATCTTATGTGAATTTATGGCTGAAATTGAGTTCAATGACCAGATTTGTAAGAGTGAGATACCATGATGGAAGGTAAATTATAAAATCCTATTGGGTATTGCTTTCATTAGGATCTACCCTTAATCTTAAGAATTGGTAGGTTTATAAATCAATGAATCATTTTTTTCCCCAACAAAAAGGAATTCAAATGATGATGAAACAAAACATTAAATTTAACCACAATAAATAGGTTGTGGTTAAATGATCATAAATTATCCAAGAAAACAAACCTCTAGATGAAACTTCTAGGTACCTTTTTGGTCGATCCATCCGTTTGACTGACCACATCTACATTGTTTACGCCAATTTTGGATGGTTACTCATGTTTATCGTAGAATGTTTTGAATGCAAGTTTAACATACTTCTCAACGTCAAGCACTGTCACGTTTTTGCACTGGCCTATATGGATAAATGTCCTTCTTATGGTCACCATTCAATGTCACGGCCAATTCAGCCAGTTGGTCTTGAAAGTCATTAAGTTGTGTCCCTTTGGCTCAAATTCTCTCAGCTTTATGGGATCTAGTAAAGTCATTGTAATTTGCATGAAAGATAGTATAAGTCTAATAGGAGTTTTATGAAATCGGCCATCCTCCATGGCAAGGTCAATACTCACATGGACAATTTCCATAAATTTTTAAATTTTTTGAATATATATTTTTTTCTTATGATTTTTTCTTTTTTCTTTTGTTGCTTTCTTTCTTTTCCATCCATGCTCGGCGAGGGTCGATAACGCTCTCTAATGTGATCAGAGCGATGCTTGCCCAGTAGCTTGCGAGGGTCGCTAGCCCTTCCCTATGGTTGGTGAGGGTCAACTGGCGACCCTTGCTAGACTTGATAAGAAAAAAAAGGGAAACAGAGAAGAAACAAGAAACAAGAAAAAAAAGAAAAGAAATAGATAAACGAAACACTAGAATTTTTTAAAAAATTATAAAAATTATTTAGGGCAATGCTAGCCATCTGATAAGGCATTACCAATGTCCATGTCAGCGATTTCTGGCCAATTCAAGTACAACAACCTAGAGGAATCGAATTGAACTATTAAGGTGTAAGTCTGAATCGAACCGAATTTCGCCTTGAGATGAAGCAAAAAAATCTAATTTAATTCGGTCCTATTATGAGGTTTTTCTCTTTCGATTTCTTTTCCTTTCTCTTTTTTTCTCTTTTTAAATTTTTTTTTTCCAAAATTGGTGGAGCGGCCGGCAACCGGCTAAGGGCCGGCAACCCTGGGCAAGTAGAGCACAAATTGAGGCCATCCGTTTGGAGGCCCATTAAACAGAAAGCAAGCCCGGCCTTCTTTTCTTTCTTTCATTTTCCTCTGACTCGCTCTCTTCGCGCTAACTGCGAGCTTTATTTTTGCAAATTTGTTGCTACTGTTACGCACGTCTTCTTCCTTCTCCAGCCACCACCAGCAGCTCCTCCTCAGCGCCGTCGTTACCTCTCTCGTTCCGTCTTCTAGATCGCTGGATTATGGCCACAAAACCGAAGTTGAGTTTTCTCGGATTATCTCATTTCTATTTTCGGTCTTTGATTCAGTCATCGCTCTGATTTCTCGGTCTTTTATTAGGATCGACAACTTGGTGACGATTGCTCTAGCAGCTCTACCTCCGTTCGCGGATACCGATCATCGGTCGTAACGCTCTCAGGACATCCATTCCTTGATTTAATCACTGTTCCGTGGCTAACGACTGCACCTTCAAGTTGAAATGATCACCGACCAGACATTATGCATTTGACTCGGGGGATAGAGCGGGGAGTGTAGACAAGGAATTCCCAAATTTAGCACTGATTTTCTATCTATTTCTTCTTTGAATCCTTCACCCTCTCTCCATGATGGATTTCTGCCGCAGCTAACCCCTTCGTAGTTATGGGAGATGCTCTGGCCGCCCCTGTCTTTCAGTCAGCGAGCTCCAGGTAATGTAAACTTCCGCGTCATTGTCTCTGACGACCTTTTCTTCCGATTCGATCATCATTCAAGGTCGTTTGTTGTTTTTCTTCAATGTATTGCTTATACTTAGTTTCTGTCGCTTTGTACGCGAGACTGAAGCCGAGAACTTTAGCTGTGGTTTGTGTGAACACCAGCGAATGATAATTGTTTAGGTTTTAAATTTTCTGGATTCATTGTTGTTCTTGTTGTACATATTCAGAACTAAGTTGGTTTCTTGGCTACGAATACTGCGTATGTTCATAAAGTGTTGTAGTTATAGTTATAAGTGCTGTCTGTTACTTAGATATTCTGGATTCATGTTCATGCCTGATGTCCATATGCATTTGTTGTTCAAATAACAATTGCCACGACTTGTCTATGTGTTGAGGTGAGGGATCCATGCTATTTTTCGAGGGAGATAATCATGTTGTCATGCTTGCGTCTGCTGTAATTAAAGATGTGCCCGCTCTACAAGCATTGATCATCTCCATTTGACTTCAATTTGTTTTGATCTTGATCACTTGGGCTCATATGCACTTGCAGCAGGATTTATTTCAAGCCCATTACTTACTAGATAATCATGAATTATGGCCTTTAATTTTTTTATTTTGTTCTGTATTTCGCTGATTTCGCTATTATGATTTCCCTTCTAGTGCTTCCGTGGCTTTTTAGGATGTTGTTTTAGATTTTGCTGAATTCGCTCTTATGATTTACCAGATAACCTAAGCTACAATTGAACAAGAATTTATTTGGTTAAAAAAAAAAGGCTAACGTAAGTGACCAACCATCAAAAAGCATGGAGGTTGCAAAGACTATTGCCCATTCAATCTCTCTACTTCGATGACCTGATCAAGCTTTGAAACTCCATGCAAGGCGCAGTAAGCTTCGAGGAGGCCGTAGCCCTCTTCCACCCAACCAAAGCAGGTACGTGCCTTGTATCCTCATGCCTAACCCGACTGTTACTGTCCCTACGGATCTCAACTCTCGATTCATGTCCTCAACGACCGCCTCTTTGGGCCTCTCTATCATCACATTCGCTTTTACCATAGTCTTGTCGGCACTCCGCAGCACGAATGGCTCCATTGACGCCAATGCCAAGTGTTATGCTGCATCTCAGTGATAGTAGATGAAGCACTTGACTTCATGAAAACTAGAGTATCATTGGAACTCAGTCTTTTGTGAGGTCAAGTATTCCGTCTTCTACCATTGGGATGCAATGCAACCTTTGGCACTGGCGTCAGCAGATTGCCTACAAGATTGTGTGATAAAGGCGAAGATGGCGATGGAGAGGCTCGAGGAGGTAGTGCTTGAGTACATGGATCAAGAGCGGAGATTCATAGGAACAGTGACCATCGGTTTGGGCCTGAGGATGCAGGGCACGTATGTTTCAGGTTGGTAACAGGTTTTGGCTTGAGACTCTTGTATTATTCACTAATGCTGCCGAGGCATGTTTACTATCTTTTGGAGAAAATTAAGGATGTGCAAGATCTATTTAGTGCTTAGCTTACTGGGATGACTCAAATTGCTGTCACTAAGGGTGGATAGCTTCTACGAGTTTTGCTCATTCGCCTCAACCTCCTTGTTCTGACTGCATGTGCTCAGGTGCGTTTAAGAAAAGAATTATACCTGTTAGCCTCATCCATTGACAATAACTCTTACTTTTGTGTTCATCCATTCTAGGACTACAATTTGCAGCCGGCGGGCCAGTAGCCATGTAGCCATGGTTGAGAGTGTAATGAGGGCGAGCTGTGAAGTGATTGATTATGGTTGTAGGCTCCTATAGACACTTTTATCATGGGATTAGCGGCAAGTGTCTGGGAAAGGAATGATTTTGATGAACAAGTTGGATGAATAAAAGTGAGTCATTGATGAGAGTAAACTCATTGTTGATAGTTGTGGCTGCTGGACATGCTTCTTGTACATACATAGGCGATATTTGCCAGATAATACTTGTATGTAAGATATGAGAATGTTGATCTTGAAATATTTCTGTTTCAAAGTTTGGAGTCCACTTGAGTTTTATTGTGATCTATTCATCTTTCTTGTAACTGTATAATTCGATAATGTTTTAGAAACGCGTAACTTCTCATTCTCGAGATCTTACCTGGCAATGTGAATTACCGGTCCTTTAACTCTGTCCAGTGTAGTGCTTCTTTTGGTATTTTTAAAATTTCTTTTTTCTTTATCAAGTATATTTGTTTACATGTGTACGTAGTATTTTACTAATTTCAGGATGGAAAGGAGAAGCGGGCAGATCCTGTTGTGCAACTTAGCCTAATAAGCTTACTAGCAGATTTGAGTGTTGCTATTAGCAAGTCTGAAGTTGTGGATATGATGCTTGAAATTTTAGAAAAAGGCGGTGCTTCAACTCCTGGTTTACTTGAGATTCGTGTACAGACCTCTTCTTCGGAGCTCTTGCTTGCTCGTATGTACTTGTAATTTTACCCACAAGTTTGCTTTATGAGACTGCAAGTTTCCCTTTGTAGCACAGTTTCTCAAGCTTTTCTTCTGCCTTTTGCTGCAACTGCCGGATGCTGTGTCTCATCTAGCGAGTTTAGGCTTTGAGAAGTCATTTTGTGAGACCGTGGTTTCGATGACAGGAAGCTAGTTGAACAAGGCTTTGAGTTTAGGGTCTGCTTTAAGCATAACATTGGCTCAAGAAGCCACAGCGGAATGTGTTGAGGTCTGCACGGTTTCCCTTAGTATTCTTTGCAAGTTGTACTAGGATAATTTGTCGAGTTGGTAACATTACGGTGTGATTTACTAAATGGATTTTGACCTATTCCATGGTGTTGTAGACTCTTCCTGCTGGGTTTCTTCTGATTGCTAGCCATCTTACAAGTTTTAATTGCGTTCAGATTACAGTCACCATCAGCTATCTTTGTGCTCAGATGGAGGCTTGGCAGTGGAGAGCAAAAGTGGAAGGTATCATTTTCCTCAAAATATATATGCTGATAGCATGTCAAAAATAGTTTGGGCTTTGCACCACAAATTGTTGAGACGATTCTGTTTTTTATTTACTTTTGATAGTTCTTCCAAAAAGTGTTCGTAGGTGCTTTACCTAAAAATTAGGGAGAGGAGCAGTTCTTAATTGCGTTTTAGGAAGTATAGGATTGTGCTACAAATGATACGTTTAGACCTTGTCTTTTTTTTTTTTTTTAAAGGAAGTACAGGATTTTCTGATGAACCTCTTGCATAACTTTCTGGGTTTATAGACCACTCAAACAACAACAAACCTCTATGAATTATTTTATCACATCATACTTGATTTTGAATTTTATGTTTCGTATGTTCTGGAAGCTCTATATCATTCCTTATTGTTTGCTCCCACAACCTAACCGCTTGAATTTTATCTTTTGTGACTTTTTAGGCCTTCCTAACTTGAGTAGTAACCTCCTAATGTCACCTTCTCACTAGAGCCGGTGAAGGTTGTAGTTTAAGGGGGTTGTCGGCCGGTGGTGCCAATGTTTTCAAAACTGGAATAGATTGGCCGATTCGATTAGTTGGACCAGATAACGTAGGTCAAGTCCAATTGTGATTGTGAGAGCATCTGTGGTCATAGCGGGATCAAGCTGGTGCTAACTCTTTTGATCTGACCAAACCCAGTGTTCAACCGGGTCAAAAGGTTGGGGAGTTTCTCCCCTCGTTCATCCCCTCTAAAGCGATCTGGTTGCCCCATATACCTTCTAAAATCTATTTCTTTTGTTGGACATTAGCGCGGAATGAGATTTTTACTTTTGAGGATCTCAGGAAACTGAATTTCATTCTTGTGATTGGTGTTGCATGTGTAAGCATTCTGGGCAATCTGTTGATCATCTCTTCGTTCATTGAGTTTACTCTTAAGCTTTGGAATCATGTCCTTAGCTTGCCTAAGGGCAAGGATTATTTCAAATTATGTCATTCAGCTTTTACCTTGTTGGAATGTTCATGGAGGAGGCTCAATATCTGAGAAGTCTTGGGGGGCTGCACCGCTTGGTGTCGTGTGGTGCATAGGGAAGCAACACAACAAAAGAGTTTGAGGTTTTAGAATCTTGGGTTGCTTATGTATTCTGCTCTTTTATTCAGATTCGGACATCGTCTGACTTCACATAGTCTTGTGATGTTTTCCTTTGTCTTTTGCTTTTTGTTCTTTCTTTCTTTAGACAGTGCTTATGTACTTGAATTTTTATTTTGTTGTCCTTTATTACAAAAAATATTCACTGGGTCATCTAGTACCAGAGCGTGTTGGACATGGATAAGAAAATTCAAGTCATTCCAAGTTGCATTGGAATTAAAGCTATTCCATGGGATCAAGGGATTGGCATAGCTATTCGGGTGGAAAAGTTGTTCTTGATGAGTTTGTCAATGAGCTGTTGCATTAACTATCCCCTCAAGAGTGGATGGGGAATAAAATAGCTTCTCCGATGTATCTAACACGTTGTAAGATATGCTTGTGTTCTTGCTTTTCCTCATTTGTAACAAAAATGGTGGGAATTTGTTATTATCATGACTCTAAGAGTCAAAAGTGATAGGCACTGGCTGTCATTAACTCCACAGCATTTTGATGAAAGAAAGAAGCCATTGTCAAAACTGAAACTCTCTTTTTATGTGTGGCCCCTATCCTTTGTTGTGGTGCTCCTGAAAAGGCTTTCTTTGTTATTCTGAAAGCAACAGTGAGGATGCCTGATAGAATGAGATTTTTGTTATCCTGTATTCCAAATATAGGGGAGTTGTTGATGATACTTGTGCTATTGCAGGAGTGGAGCAGATTTTATGGCGTCCTCTACTTCCTGCTGTTACTGAGATAATGCACTGACTTCAATCCCTCGATAGACGTGGAGCCATATGTTTTGAAGTAATTTGGATACTTATGGTTCTATATAGCTTTTTTGGTCTATTATGGGAAGCATAAGTGCAATTCCTCCATAGGCAGCAGGTAGACCATTGATGTGGAACGCTTGTAAGTTCATCTTACATATTAAGTTACCTCACCTGCACAACCTTTCTTATGATCCTTAGTTTGTCTTGATGGATTTGGGGATTATAAAAAACAGCTGCAAATTTTTCTTAGATCATTACGAGACACAATCATGCTTGCAGTTACCCAAAAATAGCTCCTATTGTGTCATCGACTGATATTAGGATCTATTTTATGAAGGAACCTGAATGCTGCAATTAGGTTGCATATTGATGCTGGTTCTTATTTCCTGTAGGGTCCATCTTTTTTTTTTTTTTTTATGCATTTGCCCTGTGTCAGGAGTTGCGGCCTTGATATGGTAGCCTTTCCTTCTTTTTTGTGGGCACTTTTTGAACCATGATAAGATGACTGGAACATGGGATCTGCGCTATTTGAGGATGCTTACTATGCGTTTCCTGGTCTAGCAAACAAGGATTTGTCTCGTTGAACCATGATTGCCGGTTATGCAAGGCACAGACTTTTAAAGGTTTCGATTGTTTTTGAGTCAATGAAGGCAGTGATTATCGAACCAAATGCTGTCCACTGTAAATAATGCCTTCTTTATTTTAGAGCTTTATCCTAGTACACCTTGTATCTTAAGATTAAAATGGGTACTACAGTCAACATCGAATGAACGAGGCTGTTTTTTCAAAGTGAAAAAAGTTGGAGAGAATCGGTTGACACTACTAGGATTCAAGCTCTATAAGATTGGGCTACCTAGAATACTTGATGGGCGAGGATATAGGGTCGGCTTCTGTGGTGTGCCTTGCATTGCATCTCTATTTTTTATTCTTACATTGTTATGACTGAACCCGAACTGCTGCATACTTAAAACTAGAAAAGAACAACACTAGTTATTCGGAGGGACGACCCATCGCTTGATACTTGGCTGTTTTGGCTGGGATGCATAAGAGCAGCAACATAGGTGGGAGGATTTTCAATCGGCAGATTCACACGCCGACTCCTGGCACCAGTGTGATTCCTCAGTGCTTTTTCATGTTTTCATATGGAAGCCATAAAAAGGTAATAAGAGATGCACACTGACCAATCAATCGTGTCGGTCATATTCTTAGCAATTTGATCCTCGTTGTCGCTTATGTTTGTTCTTCTTTGTTGGGGGACCTTCCGGTTTTGGCAGCTCTTTTTGTGCTCTGAATTGATTTTCAAATTTTATTTACTTAATCTTCTGCGAATTTGCGGGCTCTTGCTAAATGGACTTTTGGGCTTGCTTCTTCAAATAATGTGCCGTCAGGATTGTGCGCACATTTCTATCTCACTTAAAGGCAGAAGATAGAGGAATTGCTTCATTTAGATCTCTAGAACTTGGTAAACATTTGTGCACGGTTAGTTCAATGGAAGTGAAATGGTCGTGACAACAAACATATTCGGGAAAACTTCGTATTATGTACGGCATAACTACAAATGTCTTTTCAAAGAGATGCAACGGCAGCCAGGTTAAGGATAATGAAAAGGAAGGGAAAGAACTGGTGTAAACTTTGTGCTGGTGTGAACCCGTCAAATGATTATCGCGGCTTCCTTGGACTACTTCAAATCTTTTTATCTTCGTCAGCAGACTTGAAACTTACTTTTCTTGCAAGTTGCCGTCTCTTTTCTTCTACTCTTTATCTTAGTTTTCCCTCCTCGTGTAATTTTACTTTACTTTAACCAGGCTCATGATAGTTTACCCAAGGAGATAAGTGGGTATGAGGGTCGCAACAGTGAACTGCCTTTCTTCATCTTCAAGACTCTCTCTTTCGTTCCTAGTATTCGTTAAATGACATTAGTCTTACCGCGTTGCCCTAGGGTGAGGTGATGACCATGGCGAGGACATTCGCAATGAATAATATTATCAAGCTCAAAATTTGATTCGCAATATATACTACATGTTTAAGAAAAGGAATAGAATAAATCCATAAAAATTCATAACATATCTCGCCAAAGTTCAATTGAATTTTTAAACTTGTTAAATTAGTGTAATCAAGTCCCTCCGTTAGTTTAGTCTAATTTGGTTAACTGAAAAGGCTGATGTGACTTTTTTTAAAGGTTAATAACAACCCTTGTGATGATGCGATGGCCTTCATGCTGTGTTCAACAAGAAACAACCAACTTCAGTACTTGATCCACACAAGGGTGGTTGTGATTGTGAAGAACATCATTTCTAGCTTGCCATACATAGTAAATGCAACCATTCCAAGCCAACTTGAGGAGGATTGAGGAAGAACTGGGACCCTTGACTTGCTGCTGAAGCCATAGAATTTAAGATTCCAATCTCCAGGAGCTCTGACAATAGAATAAAGATGCAAACCTCGGCCAAAGCTGGGAAGAAAAACAACAGCCAAAAAACAGATGGTTTCTAGAATCATGGCATTGCCTACAGAGAAAGCAAACTAGATAAGTGGAAGGAGAAACCTACTCCCAATTCTATCAAGAGTTTATTCAAGATTGCCATCCGAGGGATCAAAGCAAACTCGGGAGCATTAGGTGTAAACCTAAAGATCCTATGCCAACACTATTGAGGACCCCTGTTCCTAACCAGATCCCAAGTGGAGGGGATGATCAAAGGACCATTGGAAGCCTCGAAACAACTCTTTATCTTCCAAAGAAGAATATGGTGCAAGTGAATCCTATATCGCAAGCTAGGATAGCAACAATATCATAAGATCTAGCACTGGGGAAAGACCGATACTAATTGGATATTATGTCGGCGGCCTAGCATAAATACGCAATGCAGCATCATATAACACTCTGCAAAGGCACACAACAACGAGGAGGATCTCGTAGGGATGCCAATCATCAAGCCATAGATAGGTGCACTGGCCATTACCAATCTGGTATCTTGTAAAAGGCCTAATCAATGAACTGCCTTTTAAAATCTTCTCAAAGGACACCTAAAATCCAAGCTATTCAAAGAAAACCCGATTTTAGCAGAAGCCTCCAGACACACTTTAGAATACATGAAGTATTCCACAAATTAAAAGCTTTCAAAACCCAAGTCCTCCATCATGCTTAGGAAGAAAAATTTGGGCCCAACTGACCCTAGTACCATATCTTGCATTGTGCTAGGAAAGGCCATGACCTTTGAGATCTCATCGAAATCTCAATGGACAAGCTAGATGGAGTCATCCTTGGATCTTGAGGGGGCCTTCTAATCTCATCATTGTCGATAACTTAATAGTAGATGACGAGAGGAGATAGACACGAGGTCTAGAGACTCGCCAAAGGCATAAATTTGATGTTTAGGTGAGCTCAGCCGCCCTTAAAATGAGACAGGGAAAGAGATAGCCACAATAAAGCAGGGACAATCAAAGTGATAGAAGGAGAGAGAGGGGTAGGGAGCCCGACATGACCCATCGTCGATAGTGGCAGTAAATGGTTGAGCGAGGAAATTGGGAGCAGCGGCACCTCAATGACACAAGGGGCCCAATTGTTCGGTTATTGGGCAGTGTCGATGTCAGCTAAGGGAACAAATCATGTATAATGACAATAATTATGGCTTTTATCATACTTATGGATCTTCTATGTATAAACTTTCAATATGCTTATGTGAGTATAAAGGATAGATAATATCATAGATATATAGAGTGCTTGAATTGAGAATCCATTTTTATTGTGGGTTGGGCCCAATGATCAATCTCAACAAACCTAAATACTCAATGTACTTCCTCCTCTTACGAACATATTCTCTGACATTTTGTATGAACCTCTACCTTTCTATAGCCTTGTGAGGAGGAATTATAAGACACGTTAATAAGTCATACTCACAACTAAATACATAATAATAATAATAATAATAATAATAATATCCCTATACATGCCGTGTATATATAAATAACATATAATATTTCAGAACATAACCAACCAAGCGCAATATACAAAACTTGCATTGCTCGACAACTCAGATATAGAAGTGCTGATTTTTTTTTCTCCTTTTCTAAAAGCAAAACTTGTCAGGTGAAAGATCCATGGACCCCCAATTCATCTTTACAGTTGAATTTGGTGGATCCTATATATAAAGAAGTTGGGCCCACAAAGCGGGACGATTTAAAAACATTTGTTCATACACTGATGCGCGAAATAATCTTCGTACATGATTTTTTTGAAGACTCATGAGTCATGAAGAAACGTCTACATTTCAAACTTTCATTCTGCATATACTATATTTGGAGTCCTCTTTTGCGTTAAAGTTGAAGCGGACAAAGTTATAACGACATAACCAAGTGAAAGATGACAAGTGACAATCGAAAGTTCTGAACAAAATGCTTATTAATTTCAGAATTTTGGACGTTAATACAATTTTCCCTAAATCGAAAGTAGAGACAAAGGATGACTATTGGCAATGTGGGTCCCATGAATATAGGTCCCACCTTGGACTCATCAAATGTGATAAATTCAGTTTAGGACATGTGTTACATTTACTAGATTTTTACTGTTGGGAGATACTGTCATTATGGTTATGGTACTCGCGTTGACTATTTTTTGCAATTAAGGAGGGCAAGATACAAGAGAAAACAAATCAAATCAAACGTCATAAATCTGTTTGGTGATGCGGCTCTTACTATAGTTGCTTTCCTCCATTTTTTTTCCCTAACTTGTAGAACACGTTGGCTTTTCTTGATTGTCATACGACCAAAGTTTCTTGTAAATACCGTGTCATTGAGATGTTATGAAAGAATTTAAATAATAAGTGGTTTCTAATCTCCAGGAATCATATAAATAGCCAAATTAGATTGCCATACACGAAATCTAATAATGTAGATAGTGGAACAGAAGAACTTTTAACGAGCGACTTTAATAGCCATGTAAGTATCACTTTTAAGGTATGTTATTACCTATATGTATACTCATAGGAAAGGGTTAATTCCCTAAAAAAACTTCAATTTTAGGTTTAATTCAATTTTATTCCGAGTTTTTTTTTTGTGTAACAAAATCCACAACCTTCACTCTAGCCCTAAATTTGCATGCGTCAAAAAACTCACTCCTAGTTCTATTTATTTTGTACATATACATAGATGTATAAAAGACATGCACCTCAGTCAAACCCAACAGCGAGTTGATTAAGGAGATCGAGGAATTCAATCATCACAAAGTAAACTATAAGTCTATAGCAGCTATGTCACTATTTGTACACTCTTTTCATATTTCTCTTCAATGAAATATTTACAAAGCAAGCATTTTCGAGAGAAGACTTGGGGGCATGGTGACGTAGAATAGGTGTTTGGTTCGATTAGGTTTCCATTTCTGATTTTTGATTTGGTTTTGACACCCGTAGCTATGACCATGATGTAGGCAAATAGTTCATGAAATAAGAATCATAAGATAAAAGAAACAATTCGAAAATTTGTAGAATGCCAATAGTAAATTTAATGAAGCCAAAGCTTTTCCCAAAGCCAAAATTATAGGTACAGCCAAGGAAAGAGTGTCTATTTCCTAAACTCTCTTAAACTGGTAAAGGTGTTTATTGGATAAGCACCAGAAACAAACTCCCTCCATAACAACATCTCCCCATATTTCTACTTGTCAAAAATAGCAAGCAAGCAAGCCATATCAAGCGGACCTTATTTGAAAATCTGAATGTGAAGCCTTCTCCAGTTAATTCATTATACCTGACTAAAATGGCATAGTGTATGTTTGATCTAATTTGGCTGTTGAATATTCCTCTCTGGAGAATTCCAAAGGTTACACATTACTTCTTCCAAAGCTCCTTTTTCTTTGATTTTTGATTTTGCATTAGCATGAGCATCCTCTGTATTGCAATCTCAGAGATCTCGCAAGCTTTGCAAGGTTTTCTAAAAGATAATACCTATCTCAAGTTGTTTGTGGCCTTCATAATTCTTGTCAGTGAACTTCCACAACTTCTTTCAATGGTATCTTATATCATTTGCACTATGAAGCCAGGATTCTCTTTTCGATCAAGAAGTTGCTTGTGAAGTGGAATAAAGTGTATGACACACTTGTGTAGCACAAACTCCGCGCGATCTCGTCTCGACGGAAACTATAAAAGAGCTCTCTAAGGTCACACGGTGGCCAACTCCCACTTCCCTTTCTCTACCTCTTCAGGTCTATAAAACCATTGTAGAGTAAGCATGATGCTTCCATTACTGGTTTGGGCAATATCCTATGTATAATCAGATGATGAGTACAACCAAATGGTACAAACTTTCTACGATAGTTATCAAAGAAATAGAGTTATCAAAGAAACAAATGGTACAAACTTTATACGATATTTATCTAAGAAACAGGGTTTTCATAGGGTAAGAAAGAGAGAAGGCAAACTTCCCTTCTTTGATAACTATCGTAGAAAGTTTGTACCATTTGGTTGTACTCATCATCTGATTATACATAGGATATTGCCCAAACCAGTAATGGAAGCATCATGCTTACTCTACAATGGTTTTATAGACCTGAAGAGGTAGAGGAAAAGGGAAGTGGGAGTTGGCCACCGTGTGACCTTAGAGAGCTCTTTTATAGTTTCCGTCGAGACGAGATCGCGCAGAGTTTGTGCTACACAAGTGTGTCATACACTTTATTCCACTTCACAAGCAACTTATTGATCGAAAAGAGAATCCTGGCTTCATAGTGCAAATGATATAAGACACCATTGAAATTGTGGAAGTTCACTGACAAGAATTATGAAGGCCACAAACAACTTGAGATAGGTATTATCTTTTAGAAAACCTTGCAAAGCTTGGGAGATCTCCGAGATTGCAATACAAAAGCGTCTTCGCTGATGGTTGGCATGGGGGAAGAAATCTTGAGGGAGAGATCTTGAGTTTTTTTCTAAGTTCCCTATCATGGAATGGTAGTTATATATAAAAAGAGAGAGGGTTCTGGAAGAGTCTTATGGGTGTCAATTAGAGAGTGCTTCTCTCGGTTCTTCGGGGGGTTTGTCTCTTGACTTGGTGAGTTCGTCTTCTCTCCTCTCCATATCACGCCCAAAACGCATCCCAAACAGATTCTGTTGCTCCAACCAACTCAGCATTCTAGAAGAAATTATGTGCCACGTTGCTTTGCTTCACTCCTCACCACGCGCACGTGCGACTGTACCTTATCAGGGATGGTGTGCAGTAGGAAGTGACCTTTTGTTACCATGCAATAGATATAAACATTGTAATCACACTTGGCATACAAGTGCATTGTTTTTCTATTAAGATTTATAATACTCTATGTCGTTGTCAATTAAATTTCATTAGCAAAAATTATCACCATAAGTATAGAGTGCGAATAATTTCTTTCAAGTTAATATCCGTAACTATTTTAATGTGATAACCGTAAAAAAATATAATAATTATCGTTGACATTAAAATTATAGTTGTAAAGTAGTTCAGTTTGTATGTCTAAATTCAGCATTTAAATTTTTTTTAGTCGATAATAGTGTGAGGCTATTATATATATATATATATATATATTATATATAAGAAATCAAATCATGATTCCATCTATTGAACCAATGAGCATTTCTTTTTGGACTGTTCAAAAGGAAAAAGGAACTACTTTACAACTATAATTTTAATGTCAACGATAATTATTATATTTTTTTTGTTATCACATTAAAATAGTTACGGATATTAACTTGAAAGAAATTATTCGCACTCTATACTTATGGTGATAATTTTTGCTAATGAAATTTTATTGACAACGACATATTGTATTTAAATCTTAATAGAAAAACAATGCACTTGTATGCCAAGTGTGATTACAATGTTTATATCTATTGCATGGTAACAAAAGGTCACTTCCTACTGCACACCATCCCTGATAAGGTACAGTCGCACGTGCGCGTGGTGAGGAGTGAAGCAAAGCAACGTGGCACATAATTTCTTCTAGAATGCTGAGTTGGTTGGAGCAACAGAATCTGTTTGGGATGCGTTTTGGGCGTGATATGGAGAGGAGAGAAGACGAACTCACCAAGTCAAGAGACAAACCCCCCGAAGAACCGAGAGAAGCACTCTCTAATTGACACCCATAAGACTCTTCCAGAACCCTCTCTCTTTTTATATATAACTACCATTCCATGATAGGGAACTTAGAAAAAAACTCAAGATCTCTCCCTCAAGATTTCTTCCCCCATGCCAACCATCAGCGAAGACGCTTTTGTATTGCAATCTCGGAGATCTCCCAAGCTTTGCAAGGTTTTCTAAAAGATAATACCTATCTCAAGTTGTTTGTGGCCTTCATAATTCTTGTCAGTGAACTTCCACAATTTCAATGGTGTCTTATATCATTTGCACTATGAAGCCAGGATTCTCTTTTCGATCAATAAGTTGCTTGTGAAGTGGAATAAAGTGTATGACACACTTGTGTAGCACAAACTCTGCGCGATCTCGTCTCGACGGAAACTATAAAAGAGCTCTCTAAGGTCACACGGTGGCCAACTCCCACTTCCCTTTCCTCTACCTCTTCAGGTCTATAAAACCATTGTAGAGTAAGCATGATGCTTCCATTACTGGTTTGGGCAATATCCTATGTATAATCAGATGATGAGTACAACCAAATGGTACAAACTTTCTACGATAGTTATCAAAGAAGGGAAGTTTGCCTTCTCTCTTTCTTACCCTATGAAAACCCTGTTTCTTAGATAAATATCGTATAAAGTTTGTACCATTTGTTTCTTTGATAACTCTATTTCTTTGATAACTATCGTAGAAAGTTTGTACCATTTGGTTGTACTCATCATCTGATTATACATAGGATATTGCCCAAACCAGTAATGGAAGCATCATGCTTACTCTACAATGGTTTTATAGACCTGAAGAGGTAGAGAAAGGGAAGTGGGAGTTGGCCACCGTGTGACCTTAGAGAGCTCTTTTATAGTTTCCGTCGAGACGAGATCGCGCGGAGTTTGTGCTACACAAGTGTGTCATACACTTTATTCCACTTCACAAGCAACTTCTTGATCGAAAAGAGAATCCTGGCTTCATAGTGCAAATGATATAAGATACCATTGAAAGAAGTTGTGGAAGTTCACTGACAAGAATTATGAAGGCCACAAACAACTTGAGATAGGTATTATCTTTTAGAAAACCTTGCAAAGCTTGCGAGATCTCTGAGATTGCAATACAGAGGATGCTCATGCTAATCACGAAAATCAAATCAAGAGAAAAAGGAGCTTTGGAAGAAGTAATGTGTAACCTTTGGAATTCTCCAGAGAGGAATATTCAACAGCCAAATTAGATCAAACATACACTATGCCATTTTAGTCAGGTATAATGAATTAACTGGAGAAGGCTTCACATTCAGATTTTCAAATAAGGTCCGCTTGATATGGCTTGCTTGCTTGCTATTTTTGACAAGTAGAAATATGGGGAGATGTTGTTATGGAGGGAGTTTGTTTCTGGTGCTTATCCAATAAACACCTTTACCAGTTTAAGAGAGTTTAGGAAATAGACACTCTTTCCTTGGCTGTACCTATAATTTTGGCTTTGGGAAAAGCTTTGGCTTCATTAAATTTACTATTGGCATTCTACAAATTTTCGAATTGTTTCTTTTATCTTATGATTCTTATTTCATGAACTATTTGCCTACATCATGGTCATAGCTACGGGTGTCAAAACCAAATCAAAAATCAGAAATGGAAACCTAATCGAACCAAACACCTATTCTACGTCACCATGCCCCAAGTCTTCTCTCGAAAATGCTTGCTTTGTAAATATTTCATTGAAGAGAAATATGAAAAGAGTGTACAAATAGTGACATAGCTGCTATAGACTTATAGTTTACTTTGTGATGATTGAATTCCTCGATCTCCTTAATCAACTCGCTGTTGGGTTTGACTGAGGTGCATGTCTTTTATACATCTATGTATATGTACAAAATAAATAGAACTAGGAGTGAGTTTTTTGACGCATGCAAATTTAGGGCTAGAGTGAAGGTTGTGGATTTTGTTACACAAAAAAAAAACTCGGAATAAAATTGAATTAAACCTAAAATTGAAGTTTTTTTAGGGAATTAACCCTTTCCTATGAGTATACATATAGGTAATAACATACCTTAAAAGTGATACTTACATGGCTATTAAAGTCGCTCGTTAAAAGTTCTTCTGTTCCACTATCTACATTATTAGATTTCGTGTATGGCAATCTAATTTGGCTATTTATATGATTCCTGGAGATTAGAAACCACTTATTATTTAAATTCTTTCATAACATCTCAATGACACGGTATTTACAAGAAACTTTGGTCGTATGACAATCAAGAAAAGCCAACGTGTTCTACAAGTTAGGGAAAAAAAATGGAGGAAAGCAACTATAGTAAGAGCCGCATCACCAAACAGATTTATGACGTTTGATTTGATTTGTTTTCTCTTGTATCTTGCCCTCCTTAATTGCAAAAAATAGTCAATGCGAGTACCATAACCATAATGACAGTATCTCCCAACGTAAAAATCTAGTAAATGTAACACATGTCCTAAACTGAATTTATCACATTTGATGAGTCCAAGGTGGGACCTATATTCATGGGACCCACATTGCCAATAGTCATCCTTTGTCTCTACTTTCGATTTAGGGAAAATTGTATTAACGTCCAAAATTCTGAAATAATAAGCATTTTGTTCTGAACTTTCGATTGTCACTTGTCATCTTTCACTTGGTTATGTCGTTATAACTTTGTCCGCTTCAACTTTAACGCAAAAGAGGACTCCAAATATAGTATATGCAGATTGAAAGTTTGAAATGTAGACGTTTCTTCATGACTCATGAGTCTTCAAAAAAATCATGTACGAAGATTATTTCGCGCATCAGTGTATGAACAAATGTTTTTAAATTGTCCCGCTTTGTGGGCCCACCTTCTTTATATATAGGATCCACCAAATTCAACTGTAAAGATGAATTGGGGGTCCATGGATCCACCTGACAAGTTTTGCTTTTAGAAAAGGAGAAAAAAAAATCAGCACTTCTATATCTGAGTTGTCGAGCAATGCAATTTTGTATATTGCGCTTGGTTGGTTATGTTCTGAAATATTATATGTTATTTATATATACACGGCATGTATAGGGATATTATTATTATTATTATTATTATTATAGTTGTGAGTATGACTTATTAACGTGTCTTATAATTCCTCCTCACAAGGCTATAGAAAGGTAGAGGTTCATACAAAATGTCAGAGAATATGTTCGTAAGAGGAGGAAGTACATTGAGTATTTAGGTTTGTTGAGATTGATCATTGGGCCCAACCCACAATAAAAATGGATTCTCAATTCAAGCACTCTATATATCTATGATATTATCTATCCTTTATACTCACATAAGTATATTGAAAGTTTATACATAGAAGATCCATAAGTATGATAAAAGCCATAATTATTGTCATTATACATGATTTGTTCCCTTAGCTGACATCGACACTGCCCAATAACCGAACAATTGGGCCCCTTGTGTCATTGAGGTGCCGCTGCTCCCAATTTCCTCGCTCAACCATTTACTGCCACTATGCGACGATGGGTCATGTCGGGCTCCCTACCCCTCTCTCTCCTCTATCACTTCGATTGTCCCTGCTTTATTGTGGCTATCTCTTTCCTGTCTCATTTTAAGGGCGGCTGAGCTCACCTAAACATCAAATTTATGCCTTTGGCGAGTCTCTAGACCTCGTGTCTATCTCCTCTCGTCATCTACATTAAGTTATCGACAATGATGAGATTAGAAGGCCCCCTCAAGATCCAGGATGACTCCATCTAGCTTGTCCATTGAGATTTCGATGAGATCTCAAAGGTCATGGCCTTTCTAGCACAATGCAAGATATGGTACTAGGGTCAGTTGGGCCCAAATTTTTTTTCCTAAGCATGATGGAGGACTTGGGTTTTGAAAGCTTTTAATTTGTGGAATACTTCATGTATTCTAAAGTGTGTCTGGAGGCTTCTGCTAAAATCGGTTTTCTTTGAATAGCTTGGATTTTAGGTGTCCTTTGAGAAGATTTTAAAAGGCAGTTCATTGATTAGGCCTTTTACAAGATACCAGATTGGTAATGGCCAGTGCACCTATCTATGGCTTGATGATTGGCATCCCTACGAGATCCTCCTCGTTGTTGTGTGCCTTTGCAGAGTGTTATATGATGCTGCATTGCGTATTTATGCTAGGCCGCCGACATAATATCCAATTAGTATCGGTCTTTCCCCAGTGCTAGATCTTATGATATTGTTGCTATCCTAGCTTGCGATATAGGATTCACTTGCACCATATTCTTCTTTGGAAGATAAAGAGTTGTTTCGAGGCTT
Organism: Psidium friedrichsthalianum; assembly: GCA_019149425.1. Taxonomy (NCBI): domain Eukaryota; kingdom Viridiplantae; phylum Streptophyta; class Magnoliopsida; order Myrtales; family Myrtaceae; genus Psidium; species Psidium friedrichsthalianum. The sequence continues at coordinate 20,693 of JAGVVM010000197.1, forward strand.
CCAATGGTCCTTTGATCATCCCTCCACTTGGGATCTGGTTAGGAACAGGGGTCCTCAATAGTGTTGGCATAGGATCTTTAGGTTTACACCTAATGCTCCCGAGTTTGCTTTGATCCCTCGATGGCAATCTTGAATAAACTCTTGATAGAATTGGAGTAGGTTTCTCCTTCCACTTATCTAGTTTGCTTTCTTTGTAGGCAATGCCATGATTCTAGAAACCATCTGTTTTTTGGCCGTTGTTTTTCTTCCCAGCTTTGGCCGAGGTTTGCATCTTTATTCTATTGTCAGAGCTCCTGGAGATTGGATCTTAAATTCTATGGCTTCAGCAGCAAGTCAAGGGTCCCAGTTCTTCTCAATCCTCCTCAAGTTGGCTTGGAATGGTTGCATTTACTATGTATGGCAAGCTAGAAATGATGTTCTTCACAATCACAACCACCCTTGTGTGGATCAAGTACTGAAGTTGGTTGTTTCTTGTTGAACACAGCATGAAGGCCATCGCATCATCACAAGGGTTGTTATTAACTTTAAAAAAGTCACATCAGCCTTTTCAGTTAACCAAATTAGACTAACTAACGGAGGGACTTAATTACACTAATTTACAAGTTTAAAAATTCAATTGAACTTTGGCGAGATATGTTATGAATTTTTATGGATTTATTCTATTCCTTTTCTTAAACATGTAGTATATATTGCGAATCAAATTTTGAGCTTGACAATATTATTCATTGCGAATGTCCTCGCCATGGTCATCACCTCACCCTAGGGCAACGCGGTAAGACTAATGTCATTTAACGAATACTAGGACGAAAGAGAGAGTCTTGAAGATGAAGAAAGGCAGCTCACTGTTGCAACCCTCATACCCACTTATCTCCTTGGGTAAACTATCATGAGCCTGGTTAAAGTAAAGTAAAATTACACGAGGCGGGAAAACTAAGATAAGAGTAGAAGAAAAGAGACGGCAACTTGCAAGAAAAGTAAGTTTCAAGTCTGCTGACGAAGATAAAAAGATTTGAAGTAGTCCAAGGAAGCCGCGATAATCATTTGAGGGTTCACACCAGCACAAAGTTTACACCAGTTCTTTCCCTTCCTTTTCATTATCCTTAACCTGGTTGCCGTTGCATCTCTTTGAAAAGACATTTGTAGTTATGCCGTACATAATAGAAGTTTTCCCGAATATGTTTGTTGTCACGACCATTTCACTTCCATTGAACTAACCGTGCACAAATGTTTACCAAGTTCTAGAGATCTAAATGAAGCAATTCCTCTATCTTCTGCCTTTAAGTGAGATAGAAATGTGGGCACAATCCTGACGGCACATTATTTGAAGAAGCAAGCCCAAAAGTCCATTTAGCAAGAGCCCGCAAATTCGCAGAAGATTAGTAAATAAAATTTGAAAATCAATTCAGAGCACAAAAAGAGCTGGCCAAAACCGAAGG
>JAGVVM010000198.1:0-32201 GCA_019149425.1 Psidium friedrichsthalianum
TTCAAACGGACGAGGACTCTCTCAAGGGACTACAATGATAACACTTAATCTATGAAAACACGAGATATGTCCGTTCTGTGATATGTTTCTCCGATCAGTGATTCAAGTAAATTTCTTGGGCTTGTTAATTCCGTGTAATCCACTGCGTATATTGTGGGATGTGTTCCCTTCATTGGTATCAGAGCTGTATACCTTGTTTCCTGATCATATAAGAATTTTGGTGAATTTTTCGTATTTTCTTTTGGGTAAATTGGTTTTTGGGCTTTTCTGGCCGGCGGGATTTTTGGCAAATTATGGCCAAATTTCGGTGAATCACGGCTTGGGTTCGGGTAACTAGGGTCGCACGGCCATGGGGAATAAAAGCCCTAAGGTTTCTCGGCATTTGGTTGTTCGCCGGAGGCCAATTTTGCAGTGAAATTTTGCGAATTAGGGTTCCACGTCGTAGTGGTTATTGCTCGATTCCGAGCAAAATACTTCACTGTTTTCATAGATTGTTGGACTTATGTGGTCGTCCCGATATAATGTACAAAACGCACTATTAATTTTGGTCAATGGTGAGTTGTTGGAAGAGAATCGAGCAGTTGAAGGCAGCGGAACTCTGCCCCAACGAAGGAAATCTGGAAAATTTTCCTCTGTTGCGCAAAGCTTGCATGTGCACCTCGCGTGCGTGGATCTGCAGTTGCGAGCGCGTGTAGTGAAGGGCGCCCCTGACCATTCACTTCTATTTTTTTATGTAGTATGAAAAAAAATGCTCGCTGGAACAATTATGGAGCGTGCTCGGGGAAGCAAAAGCGTTCTGTGCACGCGCGAATAGCCCACGGCCAAGGGACAAGAGTGCACCTTACCACTCCACTATCCTGACTTTTATTATTCAAAGTCAGAACCTTCCATATTTGAAGAAGAGTACGTTCCTGAGGGTGAAATTAAATTCGTTCTTTTTCCCTATTCCATGCGGCGATTTGCCCATTTTGCCCCTGGATGCGTGCATTACCTTTTCTTTTGGCCCCTGACTTGCGCCAGAATTTACATTTTTGCCCCTAGCTAATTAATTTACAATTTTACCCGTTCAATTGATTTACAGTTTTTCCCTTATGTGCAATATTATAAATATTTTGCATGAAATTAAATGTACTTGCCATTTATATCTTGTATTTCGAAATTAGAGTATGATTTGATGCATGAATTATTTGTGTATTAGTTCAAATCATGCTATGCCATGTTATGTTTACAAGATAAGAGGTCATTATATGTTTTATGATCTTTATTCGAGTGGAGAGTTCTGTAAAGTTTTAGTAACTTTAGTGAACTCAATTTTACATAAATGATTATGTTAATGATAATTTCAAGTGAGGATTCTTAGACGATAATTGGGAACATAGTGAGCTTTTTAATCTGAGACCTTATGTGAAATTATTAATTAGTATAATTAGTTAGTGTAAAATGGATGCATAAATGTTAGGCATTAATAGTTCATGAATACATGTCTATAGAACATCGTGTTCAAATACAATGGCTACAGCTTCTTAGAATATCATAGCTGAGCTTGATAAATGAGAAATTTTTGAACGGCAAGAATTATGAAAACTGGGATATGAGAATCCAGTATGTGCTAGAAAAGCGTGAAGCATTAGAAGCTCTTAACCTAGTTATGGAACAACCTGAAGATGGAATTACCGCACCACATAGAAATTAAAGGCGACATTTGCTGTATAGAAAATAATGAACTCTATTGTTAGCATTATGTTGCTGAGTAGCGTGAAAATGATTTTATGCATGAGTTCAGGCATTTATGAAATTGCCAAAGTCAAGTGGGAGGCATTTCACCAACTTTAGATAGATCACTATAAGGTTTGACACCTATATGATGCCTCGTGGGCAAAATATGAAAATGCTTTTGTGGCATGTGTCAAACATGATAAGTGAACTATAAGATGCATATCACATTTTGACTGATAAGCAGCAAGTGTAAGCGGTAATTTGTTCTCTACCATATATCTATGTGTATAAGAAAATTCACTTGATCCACAATAAAAGGTAAAGACTTTTGAGGATATTACGAAAATTCACTTGAACTAGAGGTGGACCACCTTCGAACGGCTAACCAGAAACGTACATTTGTTATGCTGGTTCTAGCTTAAATGGGACTTTGTGTTCCAAGCGTAAGCGTTAAGGTGGGTTCAAGAAGTAAAAAGACAAGAGAAGAGATCCTTCAAGATAGAAATCGAAGTTTAACTAATATGGAAAGAGAAAACGTCCTTTCAAAAAATGACATTTCAAAAGTGAAATGTTTTAACTGTGGCAAGAAGGGTTACTTTACTCATAATTATGGTGAGCCGAAGAAGTTAAAAACCCTTTTGTACACTTAAGAGTGTTACTCTAGTCTCTAGTTTAGTTTTTCATAACTGAACCATATCCTTTGTAGACTATAGACTCAAAGGCCACAGACTATGTAGCAAAGGACAAAAATACCTTCGTGGATTTTCAACGAGTTTCGCATGGAGCAAGGTAGATAAATGTGAAAAATAATTCCTTAGTGGAAGTCAAAGGGATTGGTACCTGCTAATTGAATATGCATGATAGTTGCACCCTGGTCCCACATTATGTGTTACATACTCTAGAAACTCAACGGAATTTAGTTTCCGTGTTAGTACTGGTTAAACTTGATTTTAGTTTGAACTTTCATAATGATAGTGATGACTTGTTGTTAGGAAGAAGTTATTATGATTCTAGATGGTTTTATTGTTCTGATTGTTGAGTACAATAATGTGAATATTTGTTATTCCCTATTTACATCTTCTGTAATGATGTGAATATATGACATGCTAGGTTGAATCATATTGGCCAACAGCGAATGATTAGATAAGCCTAAGGGGCTTATTGGGCAATATTGAAAAAGCTGATTTGCCTATTTGTGAGCATGCCTAGTGAAAAAAAAATAACGATGAAACCATTTGAAAAAGGAGCAAAAGCTGAGTTTCCTTTTGCAATTGATCCATTCAAAACATATGTGGTTCAATGAATGTGAGAGCAAGGCATAGAGTTGTTTATTTCATCGCATTTATATGATTATCCTCGATTCGGACATGTTTTGATTTCTCATAAATCTAAGGCATGAGTTGCTTTGAGAATTTTATGAGCTTTAAAAAAAATCCGATCAAGGTCAAGAAAATTTATCTGATCAGTTCAGATAATAATGTGATGAAAAAGCAATAGAAAAACAGTTGACTATTCTAACAACTCCTCAATAGAATAGAGTTGCAGAGAGAAGAAACAGGCCCCAATGAAAATGATTAGATCTATGATGGCACAAGCTAAGGGTGAAACTTTGTTGATTGTTGTTTAGATACTTAATCATGTGCCTTCTAAATCAGTTACTTCCATTCCATATAAGTTATGGACAAGTCAAAAATGATATTTGAGTTTTCTTAGACTTTGATGTACTTTCTTTACACACGAATTCTCTCATAAATATGAAAAAAATTGAGCCATAGAGGCAAAAATAGTATCTTTATAAGATACTGAGAGCATTCGATATGGTGTGTGTTTATAGGTAAGTAAGAAAGTGGAAGTGTAACTGAACTTGAATCACAAGATGTCACATTCTTAGTGAATGAATTTTCGAAAAAGGGTGAGATATGTGGAGATTATTCTCTGTTTGAAATCTTGGATAGTGATAATGATTTTACTAAGGCATTTCATTCAAGTGGGAGCAATGTGAGAAGTGGGGAATTTGTTTCAAACTAGTCTCAATTGCAACCACTTGATATGAAGATGTCGTTGTTATCTAATCCGAGTGAGAGTGTAATGGAGAATAATGTACTAAGTGTACAATCTCCAATTTGGAGAACAAGTCGCAAAAGTATTCTCTATCGACTTGTCGACATTTAGACATTAAATGGAAGCTTTCATGGGTAGTCCATATAATCGCCCTACAAGAAGAGAATAAGCCAAGGTATGTAAATGAGGCTTTGACTTGCCTTACTAAGAAAAATGGATACATGTAATGGAAGAAGAGATGAAGTCGATGAAATCAAACCAAGTTTTGAGAGCTGATTGATCTTCCAAAAGGACACAAAGCCATCGAGAATAAGTGAGTTCCCAAAATAAAGCGTAAAGTTAATGGCTCGATTGAAAGATATAAGGCTTGTCTTGTGGTGAAATTTACCTCAATTTACCTTATCATTATATATTGATGATATACACATTATTGCAAGCAATGTGGAGTTTATCAATACAGTCAAGAATTGGTTATATTCCAATTTTGAGATGAAGGATATGGGTGAAGCTGCATGTATTCTTGAAATTGAGATTTCAAGAGATCGTTCAAAGGGATTGTGATCTCTTTTACAAGAGACTTAGATAAATAAAGTTCTCAAATAATTTTATATACAAGACTGTGAACCCATAGATACTCCTATTGCAAAAAGTGAAAGATTGAGTCGTAGAATGTGTCCTAAGACTCCACAAGAAAAGGAATGAATGGAAAAATGTTCCATTTGTTAGTGTTGTGAAAAGCTTAATGGCATTGTGGGTGTACAAGATCTGATATTTATATGTAATTGGAAAGGTAAATAGATACCAATTCAATTTAGATCAAGCACTTTGAATTGCCGTCAATAGAACTTGATGTATCGGAATAGTTCTACTGATTATGCGTTGAGTAATCAAGGTAGAGATCTGCGCTTTGAAAGCTATACTAATATTGGCTGAAGAAGAGGTTTAGATGAGAGAAATTCTACTCTAGATTGGCATTCTTACTTAATAATAGCGTCGTATTATGGCGTAGTAAGAAGCAAACATGTATAGCTTATCCACGATGGAAATTGATCTCGTGGTATTATCAGTAGTAGTTTGAGAGAGTATTTGGCTTAAGAGATATTTGGATCTATGAAGTGTGTTAAGGATGCTAGAGGCTCAATTATTGGTTAATTGTGATAGCCAAGCAGCAAGAGTTTACACTAAAGATCTACTGCAAGACCAAATAAATAGACACGAAATATGACTTTGTGAAAGACATCGTTGTATGAAAAGATATGAATATACAGTATATACCTACTCAAAGAATGATAGTAGATCCTATATTGAAGTCAATTCCTAGAGATGTCATTGGTCATGTATTGATAAAGGGATAAGTTCCACACATTGAAATCTCTAGAAGCGCATGAATGTTGGAGTACTAGATATTTATATTTCCCAAAGTTCATAGCTAATGATATTAGCTATGAACTTTGGGAAATATAAATATCTAGTACTCCAACATTCATGCGCTTCTAGAGATTTCAATGTGTGGAACTTATCCCTTTATCAATACATGACCAATGACATCTCTAGGAATTGACTTCAATATAGGATCTACTATCATTCTTTGAGTAGGTATATACTGTATATTCATATCTTTTCATACAACGATGTCTTTCACAAAGTCATATTTCGTGTCTATTTATTTGGTCTTGCAGTAGATCTTTAGTGTAAACTCTTGCTGCTTGGCTATCACAATTAACCAATAATTGAGCCTCTAGCATCCTTAACAACACTTCATAGATCCAAATATCTCTTAAGCCAAATACTCTCTCAAACTACTACTGATAATACCACGAGATCAATTTCCATCGTGGATAAGCTATACATGTTTGCTTCTTACTACGCCATAATACGACGCTATTATTAAGTAAGAATGCCAATCTAGAGGTAGAATTTCTCTCATCTAAACCTCTTCTTCAGCCAATATTAGTATAGCTTTCAAAGCGCAGATCTCTACCTTGATTACTCAACGCATAATCAGTAGAACTATTCCGATACATCAAGTTCTATTGACGGCAATTCAAAGTGCTTGATCTAAATTGAATTGGTATCTATTTACCTTTCCAATTACATAATAAATATCAGATCTTGTACACCCACAATGCACATTAAGCTTTTCACAACACTAACAAATGGAACATTTTTCCATTCATTCCTTTTCTTGTGGAGTCTTAGGACACATTCTACGACTCAATCTTTCACTTTTGCAATAGGAGTATCTATGGGTTCACAGTCTTGTATATAAAATTATTTGAGAACTTTATTTATCTAAGTCTCTTGTAAAAGAGATCACAATCCCTTTGAACGATCTCTTGAAATCTCAATTTCAAGAATACATGCAGCTTCACCCATATCCTTCATCTCAAAATTGGAATATAACCAATTCTTGACTGTATTGATAAACTCCACATTGCTTGCAATAATGTGTATATCATCAATATATAATGATAAGGTAAATTGAGGTAAATTTCACCACAAGACAAGCCTTATATCTTTCAATCGAGCCATTAACTTTACGCTTTATTTTGGGAACTCACTTATTCTCGATGGCTTTGTGTCCTTTTGGAAGATCAATCAGCTCTCAAAACTTGGTTTGATTTCATCGACTTCATCTCTTCTTCCATTACATGTATCCATTTTTCTTAGTAAGGCAAGTCAAAGCCTCATTTACATACCTTGGCTTATTCTCTTCTTGTAGGGCGATTATATGGACTACCCATGAAAGCTTCCATTTAATGTCTAAATGTCGACAAGTCGATAGAGAATACTTTTGCGACTTGTTCTCCAAATTGGAGATTGTACACTTAGTACATTATTCTCCATTACACTCTCACTCGGATTAGATAACAACGACATCTTCATATCAAGTGGTTGCAATTGAGACTAGTTTGAAACAAATTCCCCACTTCTCACATTGCTCCCACTTGAATGAAATGCCTTAGTAAAATCATTATCACTATCCAAGATTTCAAACAGAGAATAATCTCCACATATCTCACCCTTTTTCGAAAATTCATTCACTAAGAATGTGACATCTTGTGATTCAAGTTCAGTTACACTTCCACTTTCTTACTTACCTATAAACACACACCATATCGAATGCTCTCAGTATCTTATAAAGATACTATTTTTGCCTCTATGGCTCAATTTTTTTCATATTTATGAGAGAATTCGTGTGTAAAGAAAGTACATCAAAGTCTAAGAAAACTCAAATATCATTTTTGACTTGTCCATAACTTATATGGAATGGAAGTAACTGATTTAGAAGGCACATGATTAAGTATCTAAACAGCAATCAACAAAGTTTCACCCTTAGCTTGTGCCATCATAGATCTAATCATTTTCATTGGGGCCTGTTTCTTCTCTCTGCAACTCTATTCTATTGAGGAGTTGTTAGAATAGTCAACTGTTTTTCTATTGCTTTTTCATCACATTATTATCTGAACTGATCAGATAAATTTTCTTGACCTTGATCGGATTTTTTTTAAAGCTCATAAAATTCTCAAAGCAACTCATGCCTTAGATTTATGAGAAATCAAAACATGTCCGAATCGAGGATAATCATATAAATGGGATGAAATAAACAACTCTATGCCTTGCTCTCACATTCATTGAACCACATATGTTTGAATGGATCAATTGCAAAAGGAAACTCAGCTTTTGCTCCTTTTTCAAATGGTTTCATCGTTATTTTTTTTTCACTAGGCATGCTCACAAATAGGCAAATCAGCTTTTTCAATATTGCCCAATAAGCCCCTTAGGCTTATCTAATCATTCGCTGTTGGCCAATATGATTCAACCTAGCATGTCATATATTCACATCATTACAGAAGATGTAAATAGGGAATAACAAATATTCACATTATTGTACTCAACAATCAGAACAATAAAACCATCTAGAATCATAATAACTTCTTCCTAACAACAAGTCATCACTATCATTATGAAAGTTCAAACTAAAATCAAGTTTAACCAGTACTAACACGGAAACTAAATTCCGTTGAGTTTCTAGAGTATGTAACACATAATGTGGGACCAGGGTGCAACTATCATGCATATTCAATTAGCAGGTACCAATCCCTTTGACTTCCACTAAGGAATTATTTTTCACATTTATCTACCTTGCTCCATGCGAAACTCGTTGAAAATCCACGAAGGTATTTTTGTCCTTTGCTACATAGTCTGTGGCCTTTGAGTCTATAGTCTACAAAGGATATGGTTCAGTTATGAAAAACTAAACTAGAGACTAGAGTAACACTCTTAAGTGTACAAAAGGGTTTTTAACTTCTTCAGCTCACCATAATTATGAGTAAAGTAACCCTTCTTGCCACAGTTAAAACATTTCACTTTTGAAATGTCATTTTTGAAAGGACGTTTTCTCTTTCCATATTAGTTAAACTTCGATTTCTATCTTGAAGGATCTCTTCTCTTGTCTTTTTACTTCTTGAACCCACCTTAACGCTTACGCTTGGAACACAAAGTCCCATTTAAGCTAGAACCAGCATAACAAATGTACGTTTCTGGTTAGCCGTTCGAAGGTGGTCCACCTCTAGTTCAAGTGAATTTTCATAATATCCTCAAAAGTCTTTACCTTTTATTGTGGATCAAGTGAATTTTCTTATACACATAGATATATGGTAGAGAACAAATTACCGCTTACACTTGCTGCTTATCAGTCAAAATGTGATATGCATCTTATAGTTCACTTATCATGTTTGACACATGCCACAAGAGCATTTTCATATTTTGCCCACGAGGCATCATATAGGTATCAAACCTTATAGTGATCTATCTAAAGTTGGTGAAATGCCTCCCACTTGACTTTGGCAATTTCATAAATGCCTGAACTCATGCATAAAATCATTTTCACGCTACTCAGCAACATAATGCTAACAATAGAGTTCATTATTTTCTATACAGCAAATGTCTCCTTTAATTTCTATGTGATGCAGTAATTCCATCTTCAGGTTGTTCCATAACTAGGTTAAGAGCTTCTAATGCTTCACGCTTTTCTAGCACATACTGGATTCTCATATCCCAGTTTTCATAATTCTTGCCGTTCAAAAATTTCTCATTTATCAAGCTCAGCTATGATATTCTAAGAAGCTGTAGCCATTGTATTTGAACACGATGTTCTATAGACATGTATTCATGAACTATTAATGCCTAACATTTATGCATCCATTTTACACTAACTAATTATACTAATGAATAATTTCACATAAGGTCTCAGATTAAAAAGCTCACTATGTTCCCAATTATCGTCTAAGAATCCTCACTTGAAATTATCATTAACATAATCATTTATGTAAAATTGAGTTCACTAAAGTTACTAAAACTTTACAGAACTCTCCACTCGAATAAAGATCATAAAACATATAATGACCTCTTATCTTGTAAACATAACATGGCATAGCATGATTTGAACTAATACACAAATAATTCATGCATCAAATCATACTCTAATTTCGAAATACAAGATATAAATGGCAAGTACATTTAATTTCATGCAAAATATTTATAATATTGCACATAAGGGCAAAACTGTAAATCAATTGAATGGGTAAAATTGTAAATTAATTAGCTAGGGGCAAAAATGTAAATTCTGGCGCAAGTCAGGGGCCAAAAGAAAAGGTAATGCACGCATCCAGGGGCAAAATGGGCAAATCGCCGCATGGAATAGGGAAAAAGAACGAATTTAATTTCACCCTCAGGAACGTACTCTTCTTCAAATATGGAAGGTTCTGACTTCGAATAATAAAAGTCAGGATAGTGGAGTGGTAAGGTGCACTCTTGTCCCTTGGCCGTGGGCTATTCGCGCGTGCACAGAACGCTTTTGCTTCCCCGAGCACGCTCCATAATTGTTCCAGCGAGCATTTTTTTTCATACTACATAAAAAAATAGAAGTGAATGGTCAGGGGCGCCCTTCACTACACGCGCTCGCAACTGCAGATCCACGCACGCGAGGTGCACATGCAAGCTTTGCGCAACAGAGGAAAATTTTCCAGATTTCCTTCGTTGGGGCAGAGTTCCGCTGCCTTCAACTGCTCGATTCTCTTCTAACAACTCACCATTGACCAAAATTAATAGTGCGTTTTGTACATTATATCGGGACGACCACATAAGTCCAACAATCTATGAAAACAGTGAAGTATTTTGCTCGGAATCGAGCAATAACCACTACGACGTGGAACCCTAATTCGCAAAATTTCACTGCAAAATTGGCCTCCGGCGAACAACCAAATGCCGAGAAACCTTAGGGCTTTTATTCCCCATGGCCGTGCGACCCTAGTTACCCGAACCCAAGCCGTGATTCACTGAAATTTGGCCGTAATTTGCCAAAAATCCCGCCGGCCAGAAAAGCCCCAAAAACCAATTTACCCAAAAGAAAATACGAAAAATTCACCAAAATTCTTATATGATCAGGAAACAAGGTATATAGCTCTGATACCAATGAAGGGAACACATCCCACAATATACGCAGTGGATTACACAGAATTAACAAGCCCAAGAAATTTACTTGAATCACTGATCGGAGAAACATATCACAGAACGGACATATCTCGTGTTTTCATAGATTAAGTGTTATCATTGTAGTCCCTTGAGAGAGTCCTCGTCCGTTTGACGATTAGGAGAGTTCGTCGTTGTTTGTGTTCTCTGTTCTCTTCTCACTGAGGAAAAGAATATCGTTTATTCTAATGAACCCCTAAACAGACGTGAACTTCTTCACATTTAAAGGAGTAATTGCCTTTGACAGTTATCTTTTATGGATAATAGGCTGGGTTAGCCCATCTTGGGCAGCTCACCCATCTATTTAACCCAACACTTGTAATAATGCCTAAAGAGTGTAGGTGAGCTTACCACTCCTCCCCATTCTTTTATTTATAAAGAAAAAGGAATAGGGACAATAGAAGTACCACTGTTGGCATAGCATCCTTTATTGGGTACACAAATCCACGAATATTATGAGTGCGTTTAGTTCGATTTTGGGGGAATGTTTTTGGGAAATGCAAAGGCATTTGAGCTAAAGAGGGTTTTCAAAATGCAAGTAGGTAGCAATTTTGAACATAAATGCCGTTTGGTAAAAACAGCATTTTGTAAATGAATTTTGTTGATCTTTTAAAATAAATAAATAAAAACTCTCAAATAGTGGAACTTAGCTGCCGTCGGCCAACCTCACCTAAGGTCACCTAAGCTTAGGTGGCAACACTGGGTCGAGCAACCCCAGGTGATGGCCTCAGTCACACGGCCCTAGGCAACGGTCGTCGGCCTCTATCCAACTTCTTTGTGTAAATCACGGTGAAGATGAATAGTGCCGATGAATAGTGGACAGTATCAAGACGTGCATATCGAGAATGCTACTTTCCAAAGGATCTCTAGACCTGCTTTAGGCTGAAAGCCATTAGAGGCCTTTGGAAATGCTCCAATGTTCTCCAAATAATTTTACCAAATGCTAGTTGCATTTGCCTAAGGGCTTTGGGTCCTTCAAGCCCCTTACAAATATTGAACCAAACACATCCTATTTCTCTTTTCAAAGATAAGGTAATTCACTTGAGGCCAGAAAAACAAATAAAAATTTAAAATAAGAAAATCCAGCAGCCTTAAACTTGCTATGGTTGTTAGGTTGCCCCCGTTGACACCTTAAACACTCAAACATTAAAAGAAGATATTCCAACCACCTCGATCTTGTCTAATTAACCAAAATGTTGGCTCAAATCCAATTGGTATATGTGTATGAATAATTTAGTTATCATATATCAAGATTTATCGATTTTCTTAGTTTTTTCCTAGAATAATACTTCTTATAGTTAATACCATTAAAAGTATCAAAACTAGAACTCCTATAACACATTTACCAACTAATTTTCTTCTCACAATAATTAATAAACTGGTATCTGATACGTATTTATTCAAACTAATTTTTTGCTCACAAAAGTTCAAAACCGGTACCATTGACTCAAATCTATCCTCTGTACTTTTTTTTATGTCATAAATCTAACCTCCGTTAAAGTGCATACTTATCCACAGATGTGGATTTTCCACATTGGATATGTCATCCTCTGTGTTAGATCGGTCATGTAGTCATTTGTCATGTCCATTGACACGTATGCAATTTATCAATATTGGGGAAAAATTGTGTCACAATATCAAGGGAGGTACTAGTTTGGAAAATTTTTTTGGGTATTAACCCAATTTCTTATATAGCCATTGGGTAGTGGATACTTGAAGAAACCCTAATGATCTATTTACGCCTATATCTATATTGCAACAACCATATATCCATTAATTGTCGGTTTGGTTGACCAAGCTCCACCGATTAAATCTTTTATTACTCTATGGTCTTTGGGATAGGCGTTTGGTCAGAAATTGACCTGATGACATAATACCTTAAACCAAAAATCGTCCTTCAGGATTTTTTTATAAGAGGAGAAAGGTTCTATGAAGATTTCGGATAGTAAATATCACATTTACACAAGGAAACCAATAGATATACTTCAATAGAATTTAATCAACGTTAAAATACACAAGATAAAGAAGCAACATTGGAACTTAATTGACGACGAAGCACTCAGAAACTATAGCAAATATAAATGTCGAAATTTAATTGACGACGACATTTGGAAACTAAAGCTATGACTACATTACTGGAATTAACAGATAACAAGATTTGTTTGTTTGTGCGCATGCGCAGGGGGTAGGAGGAAAAGGTCTCCGAAGAGTACGATATGGCTATATAAAGCATACAATTGATGGTTATCGATGGAGGTTACAAACATTTACCAAATAGTCACATTGACTCCACTACATTGACAGTTTCATCGTCTCCACTATCTTGATGGTTTCCTTGACATCCACTATCCTGACGGTTGTTTTTTATTTCCATTGCATTGATGGTTAATTCTTTGACGATTGCATCCGAAATTGTCAACTCCACTTTTTATTGATTCCTTCAAACTATCAATTCATCAAGTTGTTGATTCTTCAAGATGTCGATAATTCTATTCATTTATGACCAATCCCTACTCTCATCGACAAAGTGGATGTCGTGTAAACAAATCCTCCCTTTTAAATGAATTGAATGATTCATTAATCATTCGATTCCTTTAAATTAATTAATCAACAGTCTTGCCAAATTTTATCTTGGTCAGATACATCATTCTACTTAATTTTTTTTTTAAGGAAAGGAACTTTTTTTTTATAAAGTCTTCATGTGGCCATCTATCTTTGTCCTTAAGTAGTTACTCATACTTAGACACTCGTGTTGTCAATTGGAAAAAATCCGTGAAATTTTGGCCTTTGAATTTTTCTTTAAGATTGAATTTCAATCCATGGAAAGCTAAATTTTTTGGAAATTTTTCTTGAATTGAGCAACAAATTGATTAACCAACTCATTATTGTATTGATATGTTCTGGCCAAATCAGTAATTAATACCTCAGGTTTCGTTCTATAAATTCGAGAATGGAATTGTCTTGTCTCAGCCTAGGTATGGATTGAATTAGGAGATAAATTCATATCCCAAGATAGCTTTTGATAAAAGACAAAGGGAATAACCTAAATCTCAGGAATTCATTTGTTCTTGCCTCTCCACATTGGGCAAAAGATCGACCAATGTGTTCGACAGTCATTGGTCATCTTCACTAGCGAAAATAGTGAAGTCAGGACGGCGTTGAATTCTATTCGGTAAGGTAAGTGTCAACCCAATTAGGATGTGGTTTCCTATATATTAGCCTAACCATTCCTCTATTGGCACCCAATTATTGAATATGTGGAGAGCAAGTTTGTCATTTTCGAGGGCTCGAATTCAGGTGGGATGTTGCTGCCAGGGACGGACTACCGGAGTACATGCAAGCTCATTATAAGGAGCTTCTTGATCTCTACGATGAAATCGGGAATGAACTGGCCACGAGAGGAAGATCATATCGCCTTGCCTACGCAAAAGAAGCTGTAAGCATCATCGGCGCATTTTACATGCATCCAACCCAGTTCTTCTCTCCCTCAGAAACCCAACATTCTCGTTTATGTTTGAATTCCTCAGATAAAGACGCAAGCGAGAGGTTACTTCCACGAAGCCAAATGGTTCCATACCGGATACACACCGACGCTAGAGGAGTACATGCCCTTGCATTGTTAACGACAGGCTACGAAGTGATAGCGATCACAGCACTTGTAGGAATGGGCGACGTGGTCACAAGAGATGCTTTTGAATGGCTGCTCGGCGATTGCAAGATCTTAAAGGCTTCCCAAATTGTATGTAGGCTCATGGATGATATTGCTTCTCACCAGGTATAACTGAAAACATATTTTTCCTCTAATGATCTGACAAAATTAGTTCGATCAACGCTCAACTGGAAAAGATGTCGACCTACTAATCACACTAATGTCGTTGACATACAGTTTGAGGAAAAGAGGGGGCACGTTGCATCTTCGGTGGAGTTGCTCATGAAAGAAAATGGTGTCTCGGAGATGGAAGCTGAGGAGAAACTCTGGAAACGAGTAGATGATGCTTGGAAGGACATCAATGAAGAGTTTCTTCGCCTAACTGCAGCCCCGACACCGGTTCTCATGCTAATTCTCAACCTCTCGCGGGTGATCGATGTGTTATACATCGACGGAGATCATAGCACCCATTCTAAGACCAAGCTCAAAGATCATATCATGTCGCTCTTGTTAGTCCTTTACCGATTTGAAGCTTGAATGAAACGGGTCCACACCAATTGGGTATTGAGCCTATTGACAATAAAGGGGTCTATCAATCGTGCCTTGAACTCTTTATTATTCTTGGATGCGTGAGGGAAAAATATCCTTACTAGTACGTACTTTCAAAGCTGATTTGCGTGATAAAACTCATAATTTCCCTTTTCTTCCTCTTAAATTCTATGGATCTTATGATTTGCATTACTCCAAAGAAGAAGAAGAAGAAGAAGTCGCTTTACCCAATTGATTCTAACATTTCTATGTGTTGCGACCCGAAAAATTTCTATCAGATGAACGGATTATCAGGTTAATTGACTAACCTAATACGGGCTCTCCCAAGCCCTACCGAATCGCGACTTTGGTTTTTGTTCAAATGATTTTAGAATTGAAGTCGCCACTAATCATTTTGGTAGGCTAATCAGATACCTAATAAATAACGGGAGAATTAATTTATTTCTGCGAACCAGAGAAAATGAGCTCGGGACTTGGTTACACTAGATCACTCTAACGCCCTTTCGGTACCATTTTATTTCATGAAAACTCATTTGGGATGATTGGAAAAAATTTAGGTCAAACTGACCAGAAGGGCAAAATGATAAAAACAACAAAACCCCCCCCCCCCCCCCCCCCCCCCCCCCCCCCCCACCCCCCCCCCCCCCCCCCCCCCCCCCCAAACCACCCCCCCCCCCCCCCCCCCCCCCCCCCCCCCCCCCCCCCCTCCCCCCCCCCCCCCCCCCCCCCACCCCCCCCCCCTCCCCCCCTCCCCAAGACTTGGGGCAAATGATCATTTCAAGACTTGGGGAGTGAAATCATCAAGAAATAGGATTAGCCAGTCGGAATGGCCCATTTCCTAGTTTTTGAGAGTTTTTTCTGAATTTTCTGGGATTTTTGAAAAAAATTTTGCTTATAAGGGGCAAAATTGTCATTTTGAAAAGATCAAGCAGGGAAATCATTAAAAATAGGATTGGCCAGTCGAAAATGGCTCATTTCTAGGTTTTGAGATTTTTCTGAATTTTCTGAAATTTTTCAAGACAATTTTGCCTATAAGAAGGCAAAATAGTCATTTTGAAAAAAATCAGGAAGGGAAATCAACAAAACTAGGATTGGCCAGTCGAAATGGCCTGTTTTCTAATTTTTGGGATTTTGCTGAATTTTCTGAATTTTTACAAGACATTTGCCTATAAGGGGAAAATTGTCATTTTTTTTGAAAAAGATCATGAGGGAAAATCTTCAAAACTAGGATTAGCCCAGCGAAATGCGCCTGTTCTAGTTTTTGGGATTTTTTTTTTGAATTTTCTAAAATTTTTCAAGATAATTTCTTATAAGGGAAAAATGTCCATTCTTTGAAAAGATCATGAGGGAAAATCTTCAAACTAGGATTGGCTGGTTGAAATGGTCCATTTCCTAATTTTTGCGGATTTTTCCTTTGAATTTTTTTGGATAAATATGCATGAATCATTGATTTACGAATACGTATGCGGCATGGCAAAATATGCATGAGCTATGCTATATGAAATGCACATGACATGGCATTTTTTTAGTATTTTCAAAGCCTTAAAAAATTCCCTGAAGCCGAAAAAGGGAGTGGGCTAAACGACTTCCATGTAGTGCTACGACCTTCAGCAGGTGGGTCGGCCTATCATTTTTGGGGTTTTGATGATACAGAAATTAAACCGCAAAAAAGTAAGGGCAATAAATAGAGAACCTTCAATGGATAAACTCGGCCTTAGCTCAGCCTACCCATTCTAGGGTTTGATGGTGCAGAAATTAAACTGCAGAAAGTAAAAGGCAGTAAATAAAGGACCTCACAACGGGGTGGCTCGGCTGGCTTGGCCACCCATTCTCGGGTTTGATGGTGTAGAAATTAAAACTGTAGAAAGTAAATGTAGTAAATAAAGGACCTCCAATGGCGTGGCTTTGGTCTGACTCATTCTGGGGTTTGATGGTGCAGAAATTAAACTGCAGAAAAGTAAGGGCGGTAAGGTAAAAGACCTCCATGGGTGGCTCGGCCTGCCTATTCTGGGGTTTAATGGTGCAGAAATTAAACTGCGGAAAGTAATACAGTAAACTCAAAGGACCTCCAAACAGGCGAGCTTGGCCTTTTGCTCGGCCTACCCTTTCTGGGGTTTGAATGGTGCAGAAATTAAACTATCTGAAAAGTAAAAGGCAGTAAATAAAGGACCTTTAATGGGTGGCTCGGCCTTGGCTCGGGTCTGCCCTTTTTGGGGTTTGATGGCGCAGAAAATTAAACTCGCGAAAGTACAATGCAGTAACTAAAGGACCTCCAAAGGGTGGGCTCGGCCTTTCCCATTCTGGGGTTTGGATCTTTTAAAATAAAGATACAATAAATTAATTCAACAATTCGAGCCAAAAGCTCGCGACAGATTAGCTGAGAAATTTGTGCGAGCTTGAAGTCTACGTAGTCTAGGTCAATTTTTTGCCTCCGTAGGATACGCCCTTGATATGTAGCTGCTGTTGCCTATCATAAAACATGGTGAAAGTGAGTGTAGAAAATTTGTGCTCATTTGCAATTACATCAGAAAAAATAACAAGGAGCACTTAGTTTGCCTTTATTTGCTTGGTGTATTTATGTGGTCCTGAGATATTAGACAAACTTTCTGCATGTTAGGGAGGCCAATTTGCTACCGGCGTCTCAGAAGTTGATGCACTCTTATAACCCTCCCGTTTGGTGATTAGGGACAGGCTATCTTTGTCTTTGCCCAAGAGCTGCTCCCACCATCCACTCTCCATTGGGACCTACTCAATCCCCTCCCACCAATCTGGGGTAGTTCTTAAACTCTCCACATCCTCTCTCCTGTGACATCCTCCCTTCACTATTGGCATAAATTCCTTCCCGAGATTCTCCTCAAAATAGCGGATCATCCTTCCCAAATCACAATCCCAAGGAGCAAAATCAGAAAACTTGACTATGTAATCGGCCAGCCGTGTGTTCTTGTCTGTAGGTTCTTCCAATTAGACTTGGCCACATAACCCTCCAAACTTTCCACGGCAAGCACCAGAGTCTGTCGCGAGGATGCAAGGAGCATCAGCGAAATCCTCAAAGGAGATGATGGAATTCGGACGAGATCGAAAGACGAGATTCAAGAGGACCGGGGAGCAGGAGGATTTGGCCGCCTTGACTAAGGAGCTTAGTCGGAAGGAAGGACATTGGTGTGAATGATGCCGATGCCGCCAAGAGCTGCCATAGCTCGAACCATGGAGGACTCTGTGATAGTGTCCATCGGTGAGAAGACACATAGAATGTTGAGAGAAATGTTACGGGTGCTTGGTGGAGAGGTCAACCTGCTCCACTGGGAACCCCATATAGCCCGGGAGGAAGATGACATCATCATATGTGTAGGAGTAACCCTGGTGGAGTAGTTTTCTACGCAGATACCCATCCTTGAACTCCGTTATCCATAGTAGGAGTTGATGAGCACGAGTGAATGACGAGCCGCAGATGAAGCATGAAGGAGGCCTCGTCGAGCCTTGATTAATTTTTTGGGTGGGCGGGTTGCTGTTGGTGAACCCGCCGTGGCGGCATCACCGCCGTGACCAGTGAAAGGACCGTAGGAGAGAAGGAAAGAAAAGGGATCTTTTCTCCTCTTGAATATCTCCCGGACCGAACCTTGATGCCTTCCTCCTCTCCTGTGTAGTCACCAGCATCTCTCTATAAGATGCTGTCCATTACCTAAAAAAAAAAATGAGGGCCCTCTTGATGATCAACCCCATTAAGAATATAAAATCATTTCTTGGAAGAAAAAAGGAGACGTTGGTGGAAAAGAAGATGGAGCTTGGCTCTCTTTCTCCCATAGTCTGTTGGTCCTCTCTCTTTTTTACTCTCTTGCCAGAAGAAGTCCCCTCTTTCTTTTTATCCCCATCACCGAAAGTGCCTCGTCTTTCTTTATTCTTAGTGGCCTCTTTCATGTCTCCCACTGGTGTCTCCACTCATCATCCTCTCCTCCTCTGCATTTTTATTATCCCCCCATTTCCTGCTTTCCATGGTGTAGTTTGACCAAAAAAAAAAGAAAAGCCAAACTCCTGTCCACTTTCTTCTTTTTTCTCGTCACCCCCTGTCAGCTCCATGATAATAGCCATCCTTTTTTCTTTATCTACCAGCCTTCTTTTTTATTCTTCTCTGGCACAAACCCAGGAAGATTTGATAGGGTGTTCCTAGGAGATACTCCTTCTAGCTCAGACCAGTCCATCTTTAATTCTGACTGCATTTCCTCCAGGTTCGTCGCATGTTCATTGCTTTCTTTCGTCGCGATCTTCGAGTCATATTGGATGGGTCTTGAGACTTGCACATCTTTCTCACTGATCGTATTAGATTGATCAACCATAGAAGGGAGGTACTCATGGGCCTTTGCACTGGAAGCAGTAGATGAATCGCTCATGTCAAGGAAGAGGCGGACAGCAGCATAGTTATCA
The DNA here is from genome assembly GCA_019149425.1 of Psidium friedrichsthalianum. Lineage (NCBI taxonomy): Eukaryota > Viridiplantae > Streptophyta > Magnoliopsida > Myrtales > Myrtaceae > Psidium > Psidium friedrichsthalianum. The sequence goes on from JAGVVM010000198.1 coordinate 18,929, forward strand.
ACTTTTGAAGTAGGGTACTTGTGCCTCCAAGCTCTAACAGCATACTCAACCAGTGCATTGATAAACATATGACAGCTTAAGGAGTGTATCCTTCATTGCACTCGCTAAAGCGTATATCCGCACAAAAACTCGTATGTAGGAGTCCTTCTGAACAGATAGCACAGGAACAATGTATCGCTTGTATCGATTTGCATGGTTCTCAATACAGGCTAGAAGGATCCTTAAAGCCATTTCGTGGCAATACTACCCTCTTAGTAGATAGGAACCATATTCCATGGGACCATGCCATCAGGTCCACGGGACCGTAGGCATCCATGGGAGCTTTTTTTTTTTAGCATCATGCATGTTTACAAAATGTACAAGTATGGAAGAAAATTCTCAAGAATGGGAGAATTTGAATTGTCCCAGGACATGCGAGCGGATCGAACAAATTGGGGGGTCTACCTTTTAAGCCGACGAGTGGTTTGTTTTTCTGATTTTGCCCCTGCACAATGAAATTCATGGGTGAAGTGAAGTATTTGGGCTTTCCTAATATTGACAACAATCATGGTCGTCGATCAAATGCCCCTGCAAGAAAGAAAGCAGAAAGGTTATCCTTGAAACCAAATGAGTTAAAGAAGACATACTCTCCTTTTCAATTCCGGATTTGCCATCAATTTGCCCCATTTTCATCAGAATAGATCTCATTAGATGATCATAATTTTGCCCCTTGGGATTGTCTTCTTGGACATATTAGATGTTAGTGTAAACATTTCCTGTAAAAAGGAAGAGAGACATGTTAGCCAGTATCAAAAGGGATAAACTGGAAATGATACTGGTTTCCCCTTCATCTCGAAGGCCTTCCATGACCCCTTTATCAGGTTCGCTAGGTTGAGTTTCCTTCCAGCTTTCGTTGGAGACTTCATCATTAGGGCTAAGGTTATAGTAGAGTATTGACTTTGGGCTCGTTCGTTAGGTATTCTTGCTTCTTTCTGCAAAAATGTGCAAAAAAATTATTTTATTTATTTACAATACTTACAACATTCCCATCCTTGGAGATCGAACTCGGACCGTTTCGGACCATTGTCATTCCCCATGCCATCAGGTCCACGGGACTGTAGGCATCTTGTCCACTTTCTTCTTTTTTCTCGTCACCCCTCTCAGCTCCATGATAATAGCCATCCTTTTTCTTTATCTACCAGCCTTATTTTTTATTTCTCTTTGGCACAAACCAGAGAAGATTTGATGGGGTGTTCCCAGGAGATACTCCTTCTAGCGCAGACCAGTCCATCTCTGATTCCGACTACATTTCTTCCAGGTTCGTTGCATCTTCATTGCTTTCTTCCATCGCCATCTCCGAGTCATATTGGATGGGTCTTGAGACTTGCACATCTTTCTCACTGATCGTATCAAATTGATCAACCACAGAAATTGAGGTACTCGTGGGCTTTGCACTGGAAGTAGTAGATGAGTCGCTCATGTCAAGGAAGAGGCGGACAGCAGCACAGTCATCAACTTTTGAAGTAGGGTACTTGTGCCTCCAAGCTCTAACAGCATACTCAAACCAGTGCATTGATAAACATATGACAGCTTAAGGAGTGTATCCTTCATTGCACTCCCTAAAGCGTATATCCGCACAAAACTCGTATGTAGGAGGTCCTTCTGAACAGATAGCACGGGAACAATGTATCGCTTGTATCGATTTGCATGGTTCTCAATATAGGCTAGAAGGATCCTCAAACCTATCTCATGGCAATACTACCCTCTTAGTAGATAGGAACCATATTTGGAATAGCAAGGCTCGCCATTTCCACCACAGAGCACAGCCATGTCAGTTGCCGTGCACATCAGCATTCTTCCATCAATAGTGGATTGAACCGCGGAGTCTAAGAAAATAGAAGGATAACCATATGGATCAAGATCAACCACATCAAACTCTTTTGGGTGGGTGAGCGAGCATCAGTAAGATGTCATTCCACCTTTGAACAAGCGACTGAACCGTTAAAGTTAATGTTACACCTGCAAGCTTCAACTGACACTTTACCATTGTCTAGGGCCACAACTTGACCAATCCCTTCTACTTCACGGGCATATCTTAGAGTTCTTAACCCAGGTGCTGATAAAGCCTCAAGAATTCTTGGTGGCTTCAGCTCTCTTTTCCCTTTTTTATTTTTGCTCTTAGGAATGTCCTCATGGACAATGCACGGTTTTTCTTGAGGCATCTCGTCAGGCAATTCTCTCTCTCCATCATATTTTACATCACCCATTGGCAGTTGATTGGGTGTTGATTAAAAAACAGATTCCAAAATTTTCTCAAATACCTTTTCTACTGATTTTTTTTTTCTTATCAAGGATGTCTCATGCTCCAGCTTTTGTCTTTTCTATAAATGTCCTCAGAACCGCAATAGATAAGTCCCTATTGTTAACCTGGGTCTTGTTGTAAAAGACTTCATTTTTAGCGTGCATGAGAATCTCTGCTCCCCCTTCTTTGATGATCTTGAAGTTGTTGAGATTAATTGACATGGCTCGCTGCCTATAACGATGCAGAGGGCAATTCATAAATCGTGATTTCTTGTGGAGTTCGTGCAGAGGCAGGTTGATAACCGCCGTGGATGGGAGGCAGAGGCTGGGATAACGACGACGGTGGGTTCTTCACCGGAGTTTGTGAGGTGGCCGTCTATGAATGGAATCCTATAGTGTTCTCGATGTCACTGAAACAATAACGTGACCACCCAAATTTGATGCTAAACTGTGCTATTATGCTCGAAAAGAGTGGAGGCCAGGAAATACACTCTTCGAATGCACCTCCGTTGTAGCAAAGAACTTTCTTTGTAGATGATGTCCCTTGTTCGTGCGTCTTCAGTGAACGAATTGCTGAACTCCACACGAGGCTATTATTTCGGTGGGAGTGCCCAGGACACCAAAAGGGGAAGCTTCCAATTCTCACGCATGTTGCAAAATGCAATGCAAAACAAAACAAAATAAATAAAATAAATATGCAATGCATGGAGAAATATATTTTTTTGTGAGAATTAATTCTCATATTTGCGCAAATAATAAAAAAAATGCAAAATTCAACTAAGGCCCTTTTGCAAAATTGAGTCATTCCGGGTATAATTGGGCCTAGATAAAAATTTGGACTATTAGAGGGTAATGTCACAATTCCAGAAATGCAAAAATCGAAAATTACAGAGGTAAAATGAATTTTCTATAATTTGTTTTTCAATTAATCTGAAAATAAGATTAACAAAGTAATTTTCGATTCCAGATTAATTTTTGCAGATTTTCTTTGGCCAAAATGAAGAGAAAATTAAAAAAATATACTGATTATTTTTCATATTTTTGTGGCCTCAAATGCAATTTTTTAAAATATTTTCCTAATTTTTGAAAAATATTAAAAAATGAAAAAACTATGAAATTTGTTTTTTGGTTCCAAAATGGTTGCCTAGGCTTGGCCAGAGCTTCCAAAGTTGATTTTTCAATTTTCTCATATTTTCTTGATTTTCTATGAATTTTTGAAAATAAAAATGCTAAAAAATACTAAAAATATGAAATTTATTTTTGATCAAAATTAATTTCCAAGGCTTGGCTAAGGTCCCCAAAGTTGATTTTTAATTTTATGAATTTTTATGTATTTTCTATTAATTTTAAAGAGAAAATGTAATTAACAATCAAGTATCAATGGCTACCCCTCTTTGAAAGGAAGCTCGGTAGAGGTTCATTTTAAAGATGAGATGACACTTGAATCCTAATCGACTCAACCTAGAGAAATAAAAAGAGTTGTGACATTTGATCTCCAATACCCCTCTGTATAGGTTCTGATCCAGACTGGGCTTGAGGAGGCTCTTATGAACTAAGGGAGAGGTGGAGAGGAGAGCTTATCTGTCACTTACCTGCTTGTCGTATGGCTGTTGCGTGACCTGAATGCTTTCTGAACAGGCACCCAAAGATTCATGCTAAGGATACTCTGGGGAGGCTGAGCTTTGACCCGTATGGTAGGTCAACCCATAGCAGAGTTCCTAATGAAAGGACTCTAGTGGCGATCTATCCTATTTAAGGATTCACCTATATTTTGATCCGTATGGTGGTCGTATTATGATAGAATTCCTAATTAGAGGATTCTAGTGAGTGGTTTACCTGATGTTAGGTTCATCGAAGAAAATGCCTGTAAGAAGGATTTTGTTCCTGTAGGAAGGATTTTTGTGCCTGTAAGAAGGATTTTTGTGCCTGTAGGAAGGACTTTTGAAAACGGCTCACTTGATGTGGGATTTGCCGATGGAGTGCCTATAAGAAGGACTTTGTGCATGTAGAAAGGACTTTGTGCCTGTAGGAAGGACTTTTATGCCTGTAAGAAGGACTTTGATAATGGTTCACTCGATGTGGGATTTGCCGGAAGAGTGCCTGTAAGAAGGATTTTGTGCCTGTAGGAAGGACTTTTGAAAACGGACCATTCCGCATTGGGGTTTCTAATGGAAGGGCTCCAGAAATAGCATACCCTACGGAAAGGGCTTGTTCATGTGGTACCTGCAACTCAAGACTTGAAAATGGACCGTTTCGTATTGGGGTTTTCAATGGAAGGGCTCCAGAAACGGCATGTCTTACAAAAAGGGCTCGTCTAGGTGGTGCCTGTAACTCAAGACTTGGGAATGGATCATTCTGTGTTAGAAGTCACTAGTGATTACCTAAATGCCACCTTTTTTTGGGTAGACAGAAGAGATATTGACTGAAAAAATGGTTTATGAGTGCCAATGTGGGATCTGGGGAGACCAGGAATCCTGTAGAAGCTCACACCCAAATTATCTTACCATGAAGGGTACCAGTCTTGGATCTGGGGAGATCAGAATCCTGCAGAAGCTCAAACCCAATTTAACTTACCATGAAGGGTACTATTCTGGGATCTGGGAAGACCAGGAATCCTGTAGAATCTCAAACCCAATTTAACTTACCTTGAAGGGTGCCATTCTGGGATCTGGGGAGACTAGGAATCCTGTAGAAACTCAAACCCGGATTATATTCTCCTGTAGCTTTATGGGCCGCAATGAATTCGAGCGGCCTGACAATCGTCAGAATTCATTCTCTTGAAAGGTTCAGGTTAAAGATATACTTACTTGAGAATTCGAAAGAAACGCTTGGTGGTTTCTTCGACAACTAAGCTTGTTCATTCAATAATTGCTGAATGAATTTCGAGACCTTGGAAGGTAACTCGAACATCGGGAACGTGTTACCTGTCAGGTAGTGTCAGAGGTAACATGTGCAAGTATTTTCATTAATGAGTTCATCGGTTCATGCAAGACTATTCAGCTAAGTTTGCAATGATCAGAAACAGTTTGTGTAATAACTCATGATGCAATCAATCAAAATGTGGATCATGCATAACTGTTCTGTTAAGTTTGCAATACCAATTCTATTCAAAGAGGTTATTATAGTATGAATACCTCGAATGTAATCTGAATGGAGGACTTCAATCCGAAAGGGATTTTTCTCATTCTCGAGAAAGGCTGTTTATCCTGATTACAGGATTAAAAAGGAATTACTCAATCTTACCATCATCGCATTCAGCAACTGTCTGAGTAATTTCGTAATTGGTACGATCAAGCCGATTTGGAGGTCTTGCTTAGGACCATAATGTAGGCTGGGTCAAAGGCTTACCAAATGAGACTCTTTTGAGTCAAGGCTATTGACAAAAAGGTCTTCATAATTTGCTCCGGGTTTACAAGTTAAGAACCCTGCAAAAATGAGAGAGAAATAGTCTTGCTCGTACCTTTTTGAGCGATGCTTAAAATCATTCAACTCTACGTTAACTCAAGCGTCTTAATCAGAAAAGACTTTCACGGATTGTAACGTAGGTTGGGATCGGGGTCCAAGGAAGGCTTATTTTGGCCTAGAAAATATATGAGGTAGGTTTGACATTAGTGATCATTGCATCTTTACCACCAGTCTCAAACTTCTAGAATAGTCTTCAAAGGACACCATCATTGTATGAGGAAGGTGTCAACTTCTACTGATACCATCGTCACTTCCGAGCGGTGTAAACTTGGACTGAGTATATTTTCCAATTTTGACTTTTTCGAAGAGTTTTCTCTTGCACCCAGATCCCATTAGCCATTTACAAGAGGAGACAATATGTCTTCACTGAGTTTACAAAATACACAAGTAGAGCCCAAAGGCATTTAAAAATGAACATTGATTTAAATGGGCATTGGCATTACTTTTTGACTGGCACTTTGCTTTTTCATGCCGAGGATTGGGCTTTTTTTTTTTTTCGAAGATTGTGCCATTATACACATGTATATCAAAGACCACACTTGAAGAGTTAACTTGGGAACTCTATGTACACCCACTTCTTCTAAGTTCTTCTGCTTTGAGATGCGTCATCTTCAACTTGGAATGAGCAATGATCACCAACGAGGTTTTAAGAAACGAATATGCAAGCTCAATTGGGCAACGCAAAGGATAAAAGTGTATCGGATAGAGAAAAGAATGCTTTTCGTCATCCTAAGGCACTTGAATTACAGCATGAGGTTGAAAATAAAGAAACACTCGAAAATTGATGTTAGTCCGAGTAAGAAAATTTCTAACCATTTACCTCGCGCTATTTCTGAGACTACCTCCATTTGGCCCTGATGTAGGGTGGCTCTTGACAGGGGTTACGAAATGAAACCGCCGCTCAAATGGGTTGTCGATGGTCACCTGTAGTGTTTGGGATAGAGAAATGATTGCCTCATTCCCTTCGGCTATTGTACCTTTAGCGAGAACACCCATTGCCTTGGGGAATGGGGAATTTATTTAGCACACGACTCACTGTGAATTTAAAATGTAGGATGTGTGTGGAAATGGCTCGCTTTTCATCATCCTGTCATGCCTCATTCTACACATTCGATGCATTACGCGCAGTTTATGCTCTAAGTCAGAATTGGCAAATTAAACATGTAAAATAGTCATGCATAAATCATTGAATGTGTAAACACAATGCAGATGTGGCAATTTTTAGCATCAAGCATGTTTACAAAATGTACAAGTATGGAAGAAAATTCCCAAGAATGGGAGAATTTGAATTGTCCTTGAACATGTGGGCAGATCAATAAATTGGGGGGTCTACTTTTTAAGCCGAGGAGTGGTTTGTTTTTATTTATTATGGATGGAGAAACAAAATAATAAATATGCATTTTGCATTGCAAAATGCAATGCAAAACAAAATAAAATAAAATAAATAAATATGCAACACATGGAGAAATATATTTTTTTGTGAGAATTAATTCTCATATTTGTGCAGATAATAAAAAAATGCGAAATTCAACTAAGTCCCTTTTGTAAATTGAGTCATTCCGGGTATAATTGGGCCTAGATGAAAATTTGGACTATTAGAGGATAATGTCACAACTCCAGAAATGCAAAAATCGAAAATTACAGAGCTAAAATGAATTTTCTATAATTTTTGCAGATTTTCTTTGGCCAAAATGAAGAGAAAATTAAAAAAAATACTGATTATTTTTTCATATTTTTGTGGCCTCAAATGTAATTTTTTAAAATATTTTCCTAATTTTTGAAAAAAATTAAAAAATGCAAAAATAATATGAAAAATTATTTTTTTTTTGTTCCAAAATGGTTGCCTAGGCTTGGCCAGAGTTTCCAAAGTTGATTTTTCAATTTGCTCATTTTTTCTTGATTTTCTATGAATTTTTGAAAATAAAAATGCTGAAAAATACTAAAAATATGAAAATTTATTTTTTGGTCAAAATTGGTTTCCAAGGCTTGGCCATGATCCCCAAAGTTGATTTTTTAATTTTATGAATTTTTATGGAATTTTCTATTAATTTTAAAGAGAAAATGTGATTAAAATCAAGTGTCAACACTATGACGTGCCTAACTAATATCCTATTTAAAGAATGTTCTTTCGTAACTTTTACTTAGAATTTCATAAGTTGTCATTTATGGTATTATGTTCTCTAAGTCCTGTAGTCCGTACTATTCCACATAAATAGTAATCTACCTAAGTTAATGGTAATTTTTTAAGTTAGTGTTAGGAAAATATCTCATTGTTCATCATTTTTCCTTACACTTCATAAATTTTTGCAACCTATGTGTCAGTGATTTCCTTACGCATCATGATCTTCTTAAATCACTGTGAATCTGATCACCTTTGCAGCCATAAGTTTCCTTTAATGCCAATAAGTTTCCACAAAAAACTGGTTTTCGAACGCGGGACTAGTCTCCTAAAAATGCTCGTAAAAATTCTCGGGAAAGTTTTTATAGTAAAATCATAGTGATAATTTCTTAAATTTATTTAAAAAAGTTTAAAGTTAATTTATTTTGACACCCAAAATCGACATAAGCCTAAGCAGGCAAGAAGGCCCAAGGAGCGTTGTCGACATGAGGGCACAGTATGCCTAGAACGCATTGGCATTCGAGCATAGGTCGTGGTCGATGATCGATTAAAGGATAGCATTGGCCACACTGAGTAATCATACACAATACATATATGCGAGCAGGGAAAATGAAGCCAAAGGTTCAACCGCCTAGTGGATAAGGGAGCGATTATGGAAGTAAATCCGGGAACCTAGGAACATATTAGTGTTTTTAAAGTAATTGCTATTGATAGTTATCACTTATATCCAACCATAAATAGTCAAATAAGAACCTTTATAAAGGATCCGCAATTAATAACTCTTATCAATTTTTCCTGGAGTTTATTCTATTAGTTCTTTCTCCTTGTTTACTGTTCTTTATTTCCTTTATCCGTTTAGTTCTTGTCTTAGCCATTATCAATCACTTCCTATCCGATTCTCCACAAAACCCAATTCACTCTAAAAGCCGAAGATCGTAACTTTTGTTGAAAGATTTTTCGTAGCGGACCATTTCTAGTGAAACGATTGCGTAACAGATAAACTGATAGTAACTTACAATGCTATGATTTCTCATATCATATGTAATCAATACTTGGACGATTGGAAATTTTCTTATCAAGCATTCCTGGAAAGTGCTATCGAGACATTTGTTAACATAATTTAACTATTTCTTTTGCTGAGATCATTAAGAAAGAACGAAAAAGCTCTTCTAGAAGTTGGGTTACATTGAAGTTTACCGACAACACTCCTCCGGAAAAGAAAACTATGAAAGGAAATGTCCCATTTCTCGTTCCTTGATTTTCTGTCCAAGAACCTAATAGTGGGGTTACGATAGTTTCAAATGACATTTTATAAATGATTTAGTTATTGTTGATACCGTAATATTATAGTTCGATTTGGTATCTTGGAAACGACATGTGTGAAAAGGTGCCATTAATAGATCTTGAACTACGGTAAGAAGAAAATGTCATATCGAATGATAAGTTAGTGTTTTGTCATTCGGGATATGTGTGTTATTCGGGAGGTTTAAAAGAAAGTGTACCGAATGAAGGACATGGTGTACTTGAATTCGGTATACCTTGAATACGCAATATGGAGATTACATCCCGAAATTTGGGAAACACAAAGCATGACTCACGGGCGTGAACAGGTTTCTAAAGTCAAGAGATATCATTTAAAAAGAGACAGTTAACTATGCGGTTACAAATCGTGGAAGACATGGGTCCCGATTTGCGTGGGTCAGTTGTAAAAATCATGAGTTAGAAAGAGGTGAACAGCAGCCCCAAAATTCCAAGATTTGAAATCAAATAATAACTGCTTGAGCGGTTAGAAGTGCAAGAAGGATAAGTACTCAGAAGGAAGGAAAGAGAGCCCCCTGCAATAATCCATAAAGAAAAAGCGCTCTATTTCTTTAAAGCTCTAGCTTCATTGCCGTCGTAGTGTAGCCTTAACTTTTCTGCACTTTTCGTTCCTTGTACTTTCAGATTTAGGCAATCTATTTCCAATTCCAGGCAATTAGGAGTAGCATAGCCGGTAGATCTTTCACCATCCCCATCACTTTCACTAATCATACACACCCGTTCGCTTGTTTACTCCAGTCTTCCATCAGAACAAAGCCATAGAGCCCTTCTTAATAAAAATTGAAGTACGAATTTCGGTGAAAGATATTCCCGATCTAAATAGCGTGAACATCTTTTTGGCAGGCCTGGTGGGACCTTCGTGGTGAGTTTTGGAAAAATGGTGAGAACAAGAACTCAACTGGATAGTCAAAATGACAACACAAATAATCCGAATGATGGTAATCAATCCGAGCACTCTGCAACGAATGTGGTTGTTGGAGTTACTGGCGACATACCACGGTAGTTAACAGATGATCAAGCTCGCGCACTAGCACCAGATGCTACTTGGTAGCTACAATGAAAAGAATGTTCGAGAGTAGCAAAATGAATTGACCAACCACATAGTCCGACACGTCACTGATGTGATCAAACCGATGGTAGTCAACGCAATAAACGAAGTGATATCTCGACCAAGTTCATCATCTTAAGTACCACCTTTTCAAGTCAATGCTTCTAGTGCCATGCCCTATCCTCCGATCTATAGTCCTCTTATTGTTAGTCAAAGTAGCAGAGGGGTACCTCTTAGCCTCCTCCATTGAGGATCATACCAAGGCCAGAAAATCCAACTCAAATGAATTTGGTGAATGGAGTTAGTGGGTATGCTTTCCCTTAGGGCAGTCCAGCTGAAGTTAACATGGTTAACCCAAATGTCCAGAATGTACATTCGATACCGAGCGTACCCAATCTTGAACCAATGAGACCTCCTGGAGTTCCAGCATATGCACAGGGTATTGGAAATCAACCATGTAGACCAGTACCACCTATTAACTTCAACGTGAAAAATCAAGGAATTGACAGACCCCTACCAGTTGATCCTAGGGGGCAGGAAGCGTGGGTTGGCTAGCAGAATATGAGGCCATGGAACCCAGATCGAGTAGCTGAGATAGTACTCCAGCAGTTGGGAGTAGACAAGGTGCTCCGAGGCCAGTGTACAGGAAACCACACCCAAAATGGGTGGATAATATCCCATATCCAAGGAGATTTAAAACACCAGACTTTGCTGTCTTCACTGGAGAAGAAGACCAGTCAACCGTAGCGCACATAGGACGATTTCTGGCACAGTGCGAAGAAGCAGGAACAAATGAGTATTTAAGGCTCAAGTTGTTTCCCCTGTCGTTGTCTAAGACAGCATTTACTTGGTACACCAATCTGCTAGCAAATTCAATCCAGACGTGGGCTGAGATGGAAAGGCAGTTCCACTCTCAATTTTATCGGTCGATACCCAAAGTGTCAGTAGTTGATTTAGCAAGAATGCATCAGTATGGTGGCGAAACTGCGGATCAGTTTATCGCTCGATTTAAAAAATCAAGAAACCAATGCTTGACGTCTTTGACTGAGAAGGAATTTACCGATCTTGCGTTCAACGGGTTAAAGTTTAACCTTCAGGAGCGTTTTGAGGGGCAAACATTTGATGACCTCTTTCAATTAACAACCAGAGTCTCAAAATACGAGCACCTTTTGAAAGAGAAGGATAGGAGGCCGATGAAGGAGAATCGACAGGCTTTGGTTGGGACAAGTAATCTCGAAATAGAGAACTTGGTGGAAGAAGAAGAAGAAGAAAGGAGATAGTAGTGGCTACAATGGTATTAGACAAACTATATGTGTGCCCAGCTCTTAAACTGGCAAAGGTAAAAGAGTTTGCTAAAGTAAAAGCAAAGGAGTCAAACAGCTACTCGTTTGACATATACAAGTTAGAAGAAATATTTGATCTGTTGTTGAAAGACGGGATGATAAAATTGGCTGAAGGATAGAACATCCCGTCCAAGGAAGAATTGGTAGACAAGAGATATTGTAAATGGCATCATTCGGCTAGTCATAACACGGCGAATTGCATTGTCTTTAGAAAGACAATACAAGAGGCGATTCGGTAGGGCAAAATCAAATTCGCTGAAGACAAAGGGAAGGCACCTATGGAGGTTGTTGTAGACCTTTTTCCTAAGATGACAGGAATGGTGAATGTTCATACTCCGTCGGGTCATCAAACCGATGATGTATGCTCTCCTTGCCACCAGGACCTGAATCATCAAGACCAGCATTGGTCGGAGTACCAATTTGTTCGAGGAGCAAGAGGAAGATATCGATCAGGCTCTTTCATTCAGAGAAGCCTCAGACCCAAGGTGGTTATGAGACTAGGTCCACAAGTCATTTAGTCCGCGGAACTAGTGGAGGATACTGAAGTAGATTCTATTCCCAAAGGAAGACGAGGCATGAAGAAGACTTGGAGCAACAGCAACGGAAGATCCTATTCGGACACGAGATTCCTTTTGAGAACCTGAAAAGGAAACACGATTGAGCTAAATCAAGTATGAGATTGTAGTTCCCAACTTTCCTTCCCAAGAGCATGAAAAGGACAAGCCATATGAGCAATTGAAATTGGAAGATTGGCATGAGTTAGCACGCTACGAGCCCAAGAAAGAGCACTATAATCGACAAGTTCAGAAATTAGAGGACGGTCAAGCGGGTTCCCGAATTAATGAAGGCAGTAGAACCGCAAGTAAGCCAGCCAAGAAGAAAAGTTTATGGCAGCATTATAAGGAAGTAGACCCAGAAGTAGGTCCTTTTGGAGAACCAAGTGGTGGATATGATTATGTTGTGTCTTATAGGAAACCAGACTACCTCACGTAACCATCATTGCCCGTTGAACCGTTTGGTTGGGTGGATGAGTTTGATGATCAACCACTTCTCATTTTGGAAAAAGTTGAGAAGGAGGGTAGTCCCGAAGTACTATAGGATAGGAAAATTAAGGTTGGTCAGACTAATAATCAAGTTGGTAAGAGTGGTAAAGCTCCAAATAAACTAGCAAAGAAGAAAAGTCTATGGCAGCGTTACAAAGAAGGAGATCCAGAGGTAGGTCTCCTTGCAGAACCTAGTGGTAAGTTCGAATACGTGGTGTATTATGGGAAACCAAACTACGCTAAACAGCCATCATTGCCGGTTGAACCGTCTGGCTGGGGGACGAATTTGATGATCCTCCATTGAACTCCACCTCACAAGAGGTTCAAAAGAAGAAGACCTTCAAAGTTCCTCATGATCTTCCCGAAGGAAAATGGAAAGAAGCTAAACCACTTGGCCAGGCATCTTACCGAACCATCAAGAGACGAGATCAGAGAAGGAAGAGCGGGCAGAGGAATTTTGAGCAGAGTTGGGAAAGAAGAATTACGCCAAAATATGATAGAAGAAACTGGGTCTGGAAACGTAGCGATGCTGAAATAGAAAAAAATAAGATAAAGAGACTCCCACTTCAAGTCAGTAAGGAGAAAGTTCAAGGCAAGGGTTGATGAAAGGAAAGAAGGTTCAGCAAGAATAACGGACAATAGATTTTGGTGGCAG
>JAGVVM010000199.1:0-23010 GCA_019149425.1 Psidium friedrichsthalianum
TACTAGGCTAACGTTTGCAATGGTGTAAATCCTCAAATGACTACTTCATAAAGCCCTTTGATAATGAACAGAACGATGCAGGAACATTCTTGAAAAATTTATCGTTTACTTTACTTTTCTGCAATTTGATCTTTATTTTGTTGGCAAAGGTTTAACCTTTCATTCATGATAGAAAAGTACAGTTGCTAGTTTCATATAATACAACTAACAAGAGATATTTCGTCGTCCATTAAATTCCGTTTGCTCTCTCTATCATTGTCAGCTTCGTTGTTTTGTACTGTGTGCCGATGAAGGCATATCTGCTTTTGTGATTTCATTGGGATTCCTGTCTGAATCACCACAAAACGAGTCTCCTCTTCATTGAAAGGTCTTTCATCAATTGGGACACTTTTCAGTGAAACAAATTCTTGATAATTTTCTCCTTGTGATGGAACAAAAGACTTTACATTGATCTTAGCGTTAATTGAGTACTTCAAGAGGCAGACATCGCTCAAACAAATTTTGGTAATTTCATATGATAGTTCGCAAATTTAAGACATATGTAGGAAGGTAAATAGAAGTTGGAAAAGATCTTGTTATTGGCGGGGGAAATCTGTAATTTCGAGATTTTGAAGTAAACGTTGGGAACTAAGTCAAATAAGAGTTGGTACATGCAAAACTAGTTAGGAACTTCATCGGAGAAACCCAACAACAACAACAACAACAACAAACTTAACTGGAGAAAAGTTAGTAATTAGTGTAGCAAATGTAAATAAACTTAATTCAGCCTCACAGGTGATGGAAGCAAAGAGCGGAAGGACAAAGAGAACGTAACCCCTTACGATAAAAAGTACAAATTCTGCTGCAACGACTATTTTCAGATTCATCTGATTAAAGTTCGTACAACATATGCCAAACGAAATCTTCCGACGGAAACCTTAAAAGTCTCATCTGAAGATGTATACGAGCCTACAACTTCTTGATTCCAACATACGCAAGCGACTGCAGGCAAAAGCTGCTGGTCACTCAAGGTTCGGCTGGGCCTTTCCCCCCTTTTGGGCGTAGTTTATACTCCTTTTCATCTCTTCCAAGAGAGCTTCTTCTGCCGCGGCTGCTGAGCAGCCCACGGAGAAAATGTGTGAGATATTTGGGGGAAAATCTCTGTTTTCTGAACATTACACATGTATTTCTGCACAGATTAAGACATTAAGATGTATGCATGAATTTCAGTGGACAGCAACTTGGAACTTCACAATTCTATCTACCAATTCTAAGGCCCCAGGTTCCTGTCTTTCAAACCACGCATTTGGTCGAACAAGTATAAATCGCCAAACGTCCAAGGCCGGTAGATTATTAGGAACAGAAATATCCCATCCGGACTAGTTGAGACCGCCATCATCAATACAAACTTCGATGAACGATCCCCAAAAGATTTAATTGGAATCACATTAAGTACAGAGTTTCATGAGGAAACAGAAGGGTTTTTTTGTTCAAGAAGACTTACCATTTATCCAGGCAAATTTCCATGTCTTTCCATTGTTGGGGCACTTACAGAAGATCTCGTAAAGGGCTATCCGGTTTGGGGCGCCTTCTTCAACCTTCTAATATGTTGGGCACATTTTTCAAGCTTATATATACGTTGGGCGCATTCTTTCAGAGCCTCCTGCGGATTTCCTGAAACTATGCTTTGTTTTAGCTATGATCAAGTAATTGGCTACAGACCAAAAGTGAGAATTGGACGTAGCAATATCAGAAGCGAGTAGCGGTCACTCGATATTGAGTTGAATTATCATTGCCATTAATTTTTAAAACTCGCAAGGCATAACATGACAATGTCGATCCAAGAATCAAATCGTCCATCGTCTTCACCGTGAGTAAAATTAAACACATAAGGAGGGAAAAAAAAGAGCAAGAAAATGAAGTGGAGCAAAAGAGGAACCTTCATTGCTTTCTTCTTTGAGGGTATTCCACGAATTTGCATGTCTTGAAATCGAAGGAGGAGCAAAAGGTGTCGTCGTGCTTCAGACTTGGGCCGTAGGGAGTTGAGAGGTTACAAGAGGCTATAACTGCCAGTTCCATGACTAGACCGACCGAGAGTTTAAGTAGCCTTTTCGTGGGGTCCACCTAGGCATGATGGTGACCGAAAATAAGAGAAATGATTATTGTAATGGTTCTTAATCTACCGAAAAAGTAACATTCTATTCTAGGCCACATAAATTAAATAATGAATTATTAAAATTATTGTGGGATCCACTCCTTCAAAAATCTATGACCCATAGCATGTTTTTATTCTCAAAGTCATCCAAATACTATTATACTAGCAAGATTCATTGAATAATGACTGAACTTTATTATGGTCGCATTTGGTACCGTAGGCTTTACTTGGATAAAAGTGTGATCTGTCAAGTTGACTTCACTTTGACAAAAAAAAAAATGTTAACTTCACAAATGAAATAGGAAAAAAAAAAAAAGAAAGAAAAGAAAAACTAAAAAATGAAGTGTAAAATGGAACATATAATTTCTGGGCGGAGTGTTGATCGGCCTGATTCTTCTTTGATGATCCAAGCGCAGCATTTGTCTTGGAAGATCATGGTCACGTTTGATTCAGCTTTTGAAAAATGCTTGTACGCCAAAAACAAAACATTTTAAGTCAAAAGAGTTTCGGTGAAATGTATTTTTTTTTTTTTTGTATTTGATAGTAATTTTTTACCTAGTATGTTAGGGATGTGCCAGATTTCTTATTTAAGCAAAAAGATATATTTGAACTCATATCAAAGTCAAACCATAGAGGCAAAGGTGAGTCTCTATGTTTGAACTACATATTGATGTTGGTATCATCTTGCTTTTTTAGCTTGGAATCACTTTAGAGTGATTGACTATGAGCATTTATGAGCTCCAACCAAGAATTCTCTTAAAAGATGTATTGAGTTTGAGCTCATTTATGATTCCCAACCCGAATTGGGAAGAAGAGGAACAGATTTCTTAACTAAATACCTACTGAGGTCGTGTCATAGCAGTTCAACGAAGATAAGGGCTGTTACTTTACTTTATCTAATTTCTTGGAAATATCCACGATTGATCAATCAAGAAATTGACTCCTCTTATCGATAAGTCGTTGGATCAGTTATGACAGCTATAATTAACAGACAGTAAACACAAAAATCTCATAAATGAGGCTGACATAACCCGAAAACGACTAATTCAAACCAATCAAATTTACATGGAAGAGCGCTTTAGGGTGCCTAAGTGAGAAGAGTGCGTCACTTTTTGGGCACTAGGAAAAGACAAAAAGTGTTTAGGTATGTCCCATGAAAAACATGGGAGTCGAATTGCATAAATTAAAAAGCTGGTTTTGAAATTAAATGCATGTAAAGTAATTTGAATTTGGACTTCCCATATTTAATGTGACATTAGATTATAATTTGAGCTTTGCTAGCATAATAATTTGTCCGTTATGAGAATAACATCATGTTATGAGTCACAAATTTGAAAGAATGGACCTTACAATAACTTTTTATCAATTTTTGTTTTATTTTTTGAGACCCAAAATAAGCTATAAATTGAGGATAGTCAGTCAGATAAGCATTTCTCTTATAATTTAGTACTCAATGCCCTTCTCGACATATACATCTCATGTAGGAAGGGACAAAAACACTATTTGACAAAGAGTGAGTTTTCGATAATATATATGATCAGTTAGCTCATGACAACCATATGACTTCTCATAAATAAACCTCGGGCGGCACACAAGTCATTGTGTCAAATTAAAAAAACCTTCCACTAGCTTCATGTTGAGAAAATTTGATTTCACCAAATGAACTTTATAGGTTGAGCCCATATGTTTTTGGTAGTTTTGGCTTGAGCTATTGCTATATATTATTTTCACTTGTAATTAAGTGATAAATAAATAAATGCGAGTTGCTAATTATATTAGAATCATTTACTAGATGTAACCCTAAAAGATGGCTATAAGATCCAATTAGCTTCCACGTTAGTTTTACAACAAGTTCTAATCAGTAAGTAGTTGAATCAGTTATGATGGCTTTAATTAATAGAAGGTAGACACGAAAATCTCATAAAAGATGTTGACGTAATGCGAAAGCGACTAATCCAAACCAATCAAATTGAACATGAGAAGAGCGTTAGGGGGTGCCTAAGTGAGGAGAGGGTCACTTTTTGGGCACCAGGTAAAGACAAAAAGTGTTTAGGTATGTTCCGTGACAAACGTGGGAGTCGAATTGTATGAACTAAAATGCTTGTATCGAAATTAAATGCATGTAAAGTGATTTGGTTATGGATTCCCATGTTTGACGTGACGTTCGATTTATAATAAAATTACTGTTTGAAACCTGCAGGTGCACCTACGAATCAGCTGCAGAAGCGTCTTCATCAGCCCGAAGTTTTGCAATTTGCAAAGGTGTTTACAGTCTGCAATTAGCCTAGAGATGGATTCATAGAGAGAAGAGCTTAAAATTCTGAACACTAAGTTAAAGCTCTTTGATTTCCATTGAATTTAAAACAGTGGAGGATTTGTTTCTTCTACCACCTATTAAAACAATCATGCAGATGTGTAAACGATTATTCACGCTAAAATTTGCTTCGTAGCTCTACTTATTCAGTGAATGGTAGATCCTGATCTGCGCAGCAGTAACTCAGCCTCAAAGGTAATGGAAGCGAAGAGGGGAAGGACAAAGAGAACATAACCCCTTCTGATACAAATTACAAATTCTGCGGCAATGATTATTTATTTTCAGGTTCACCTGATTAAAGTTTGACACGCTCCAAGTTCCACAGGTTGGGTTTGCTGCAACAGGAAACCTTTAAAGTCTTATCGATTCCATTATACGCATGCAGACTCTGGGCAAAATTTGCGGGTCACTCAAGGTTCGGCTGGGCCTTTCCCTCCTTTTTGGGTGTAGTTTATGTTGGAAATATGGTGTGGGTGAATGAGAAATTGTTTCTCAAAGAACACCCTTGAGTTGGAATTGGGAAGTGGGAAACACTAGTCCCACATTGGAAAGGAAGAAGGCTTTCAAGTGCTTTATATATGGTTACACTCCTTTCGAGTGGTAACACAACAACAAAGTACTATGCCTCGTGCGCAGGCGCAGGGGGGTGCAAATCTCGGGCCTCAACGAGGGGCGCGTACGAGGGGCGCGTACGCACGAATGCAGGACCGAAAAGGGTGCCTCGCGACAAGGCTATTTTGCACCTCGGATCAATTTTCCTTTTTGCTTCCAACGAATTAAATATTGTTACGGATTTTGTAACAGTTGGTGTTAATGGATGATTTTGTAACGATGCTTTAATGCGAGCTCAGAAGCAAGTATGTTTCGGATGAGCTCAGAAGCAACGTTCAGATTCAGAAGCAGCTCTCGCAGGGTTCAGAAGCAGCTCGCGCAGGTTCAGAATCAGCGTTCAGAAGCAGCTCGCACGGGGTTCATAACCAGCGTTCAGAAGCAGCTCGAGCGGAGTTCAAATCCAGCGTTCAGAAGCAGCTCGCGCGGGGTTCAGAACCAGTGTTCAGAAGCAGCTCGCGTCGCTCAGATGCTGACCATTTGTAACGGTTTTGAAATGTCATTACATTACGGCAGTTACAAATGGCAGAATTAATCATCCATTATGACATAAACGGCAAATTTAAATGTCCGTTACACCACAACAGTTACGAATGGCAAATTTAATCGGCCGTTATCAACTGTTACACCATATAATTCCGAAATAACCCCTCAATCATCTTATAAATAGATGATTCTCTTTCAGTTTTAAAAGGGACAGATACACAGACACACACTCAGATGAAAACCAAAACTCTCCCTCTGTTTTCTTGCATTGTTTTCGATAGTGTTCAAACACAAGTTCTTCAAGTTCGCCGAAAGCTCTGAGGTACTGTGCTCACCTCCTAGCTGTCAACCGTTGTATCCTGGGAGACAGACGCTCACGAAACCTCAAGCACAGAGTTGAGGGAGCGAATCTGTTTTAAGGAAACTGTGTTCAACACAGGCCTCGGTTTATACTTGTGTCGATCCCACTTTTCTTATGTCGAAAAGCTATTTGCAAGTGAATCTGAAAGTTTTCACCAAACCTTCTTAAATAGTAAGTGTTTCCAGGAATTCAGATTCAGACACGTTCTGCTTCTGAATGCCCTTTTTGAGCTGATCAGATTCAGATTCAGGCTCAACAAGTTTTCCCAACATTCCTTCTGAACTAGTGAATCTGAATCGTTCTGGAGTTGATTCTGAACTGGAGTTCAACAATTAGCTCCCAAGTTACCTGAGGAAACACTCGTGCTTCTCCTTCGCACCTTACAAAACCAAAGCAAAAGCCATCATCTCAATCAATTAAGCAAAGTGATCCAGCCCACATCGCCCATTCCATTGCAGCCATTCTCCAAATCATTTCACCCTCCATACAGGTCCATCTCCTCAAGCTATCAAGAAAATTTCCAGCCAAAACAATCACCAGACTCACATATCTCCCCCATAGTCACTTACTGCGATTACCAACAAGTGTGGTGGTCTATACTTTACCGCCAAAACAATAATTATTGCCATTTTTGGCTCTTCAATTTCAAACCAATCAGCAAAATTAACCACGTTCCCTATTGGTTTAACTGGTCGGAGAACCCTTATTGAAATTTTGCTGGCAGAAATCAAAAAGCGTTTCAAGCTTTTTGACTCGAAATTTATACCAACAAAGCAAGAATCTTGCTTTCCAAACCCTGTTCAATTTTCAATTAATTTTGGAATCTCATGAGTATCAACTTGGAAGTTAGACTATAATTTCCCTCCTAAGAGCCATAATATTCCAAACCTGATCCGAAGGTTCAAAACCAAGCGGGGTTATAATTTCAATTTCGCCAAAAAATGCATATGAAGAAACTGTCCTGGCTTGGCCAAACCAGCATAACACCCAAATTTAGCCTCTCCAGATTGCGCGATCATAAGCAAAATGCTTCATTTTTCCAGCAAAAGTCTGGTCACTGCGCAACTTGCTGCTGTGCTATCACAAGACAAATATATCACAATCATGGCGCAACTGCTAGCTGGGCTGAAAGGTTTCAAAAGCACCTCCAGTCAATCATATCATAGTGGAGATACCAATGAGGACAATTGCTATGGAATCAATCTCTTCGAAGATGACAAATAAAATAAAAATAATATCAGCAGGAATCAAAATAATATCAGCAGCGTTCTGCCACCACCGAAAGGAAGCAACAATTAGAGCATGTCAACTGATTGTGGCAGCACAAGCAATGTATTATACTCAAATCACCGCCGACAGACATGGTAGTCATTCTCCCTATAAAATGACACTTGCTCACACTCGTAGGGCAAAACTTACAATTAGGAGAGTTTACATTTGTGTCTGTGAGAGTCCGTATGATTCCCTCTGCACCTGTATCCTCAGTAAATTTTCCATTTCCAATCATCTGTAATCTTTTGATCATTTCATTTTGTAAACCTTTATCAGTTTTATGTTAGGGAAATTGTCCAAAAAGTCATAAACCTATTACGCTTCTACCAATTCAGTTCTAAACCTTTTAAGTTTGTCAATTTTTTTTGGTTGAAAAGTTTACCAATTGAGTCCTAACATTTTTCACGTTTTGCCAATTGAGATCATTTGGTAAATTTTGGTCGGAAATTATTGACATGGATATCGACCATTCTACGTGGCATGGCTAGCAGTAACATGAACAAATTTTAATAATAGTTCAATAGCTTTTCGATTTAATTATTTATTGTGTTTTTTTTTATTTTTATTCCTTTTCTTTGTTTTTCTTCTTACAATGGCTGGGGTCGAGGGCTAGAACGCCAGCAATGATCCTCACCTACAGCTCATGAGGGTGTCATGACCACTTTAAGAAAAAATAAACAAAATAAAAAATAAAAAAGAAAATTAAAATATTAGAAAAAAATTAAAATGGTGTTAAAAATTATTTACATTAGCATCGACTGTATCATGTAGGATAACTAACCTCCACATCAACGATTTTTGGGCCAAAAATTGTGCCGATAGACTTAATTGGTAAAAAGTGAGAAGGTTAACGACTCAATTGAAAAAATTAAAAGATTTAAGAGTGAATTGGTAAAAGTACAATAGTTTTTGAACTTTGTGGACAATTTTCCTATTTAATATCAAAGCTACCATCTATATAATTGTTTTTATAATTTGCTTATTTGCTTTTGTTATCTTATATATCATTTCAATTTTTTCCCCATAATTTTAATTACTTTGATTTTTGATTTCCCTAGTTTTACTTTACTTTCCTTCTCTTAAGATAGAACACCTCAGACCCGGCATTACGAAGTCACGATTTGAAAGCTGTGACATTTTCATATTTGGTTACCTGAGAACTTTATACAATTCTTCTGATACAAGTGACTCAGTTATTGTCTATAAAGCATGGACACGCTTCAGGAACCTCCATGTCATGTTGGACACATGTAAGACACCAATACCACCTGATATTCTTCGACAAGCGACCGACACGTGGTTAACAAGTGTTAAACATTCGACATGTGGTCAGCGCTTTGGACATATCAACAACAAGCAAGTCTGACATCTCAACATGCCATTTCAACACGAATGATATCAATTTTAAATATTTTCAATAAATTATGAGTCAAAATGTAAATAAATCAAAAATATATATACTTTAGTCATATACTCAGCTATCCCAAAATTAATATACCCAGCCAGCCCTAAAAAAAACTAATTGTGAATCCCCAATAGAAGAAAAATAAAAAGAAGAAGAAGCTCAATGCTAATATTTTTATATATACATGATAATTTATTATGTATATATAAAAACATACATTTAATATACAACGTGTCGAAATTCTCTATTTTTTGAGAAATGACGTGTCCACGTAGCGTGTTGTTGTGTCCAGTGTCGTATCGTTGGAGCTGCTTAGGTTATTGCATGACTAAAAATGGAAAATGTGTTAGATTTCGAAATTGACCGTTGAATCCGAAAAAAAAAACAAAAAGCAAATGTAAAATTCAGAATAAGAAAAGAGACGGACAACGAGAAGAAAGACATCTTTTTACGTCTTACTTTTTTTTTTTGGTTGGAATTAAGTCTTAAATTTCAAAAGTGATAATTTATCAATTTTCGGTAGGATCTCATCCCCTGTCAAATGCACAAGTTACAACAAGATTACAACGCATCACAACTACAATACGACTGCAGTTATACCAAACGGACGCTGATTTCCTGTATATGAAAGAGAGTGCTTGCCTAGACCCCCTTTGGAAGTGGAAGTGTGGTGACACTTCAGCTTTCAACATCAGATTTTGTCGAACAAAACTCAGAGATCATCGTACCCACGAGTCAACTAGTGTTGCGCTGCTGTCTGCCACCAATTACCCAACCCAACTCTGGTACTCATTGTTCGGGTTCCCACACGGAACTAGGAATGAAATAGGGCCCACACTTGCAAACACCTCCTCTTCCTGCGGCCTTCACTCCAGTGAATGCCAGATGTTGCAGAGTTTGCTTGCAGGCAAGGCTTTCTTGTCCACCGCACAGAGGGGATTCTCCGCAAATTGTGCGGCATCACATCGAAATTGACGTTTAGCACTGTTATTTTATAAAAAATAAATAAATCGTATAACATTTTCGTAAAAATAACCGTCTATAACTCTTGAAATAATTAGTTAATAAAAAAAATTTTCATTCATGACAACAATTCATGTTTGTACATTTTCATGGCATATGAAACATTTTTTGTTGCTCTAATTCTATAAGCAATACAAGCGATTATTCTAAAGAAGATATTTTTTCAAATCATTTATTATTTGCTCAACAAATGACCCTTGATGTTAGAAAGTATTAGGTTATCTCACATTGATTGTGGAAGGAATTTATGATTAGTTTATAAGTTTGAGGAAACTCATTCTTTGAGCTAGTCCAGATTATAAATAAATTTGGACCCAACAACCTTATGTTTTGAATCCACCAATAAAGGTGACACGATATTTTCCGATCAAATAATGCTGCATTACTTTATGCTGAAAGAAAATGTACATTGTAAGTTTAAATATTATTCCAATTTCGATGTTCAAAAGAGCCGTAACAAGGGAGTTGAAAGATGTAAATCAAAGAAAAGTAAATCGAGTTGGATGAATCTCATTGCTGCATTGCAGATCATATCTTAGTCCCATTGGTTTAGATGTCATGTCAGGGGGCAATGTCGGTCGTCCCTAGAACGATGATGGGCGTGAAGGGACACAGCCTTCGGCACAAAAAGCTGGGGCTTTTCTTTTCTGTCAACGTAAATGGAGCTGAAAAGTGCTCGTCCTTACAAGGATGATAGGCGTGCAGTGACACAACCTTCGGCACAAAAAGCTGGGGCTTTCATTTCTGTCAACGTAAGTGATCGCCAAAAAGTGAAGAGGAATCTTCGTCCGTCCTGTCAATCTTTGCCATGATTGTTTGCTCTGCTCGGAGCGGACCATTCTCAGTGCACGCAAGGGCATGACACGTGGGGCGAAAAAATCAGATGTCCATCGCCTCATGACTTCATAGCAATAATTCTAGTTCGGAAAAGCAATTTCAATCAATATTAATTTTTTCTAATCCTATTATTTAGATGAATGTTAGATAATCGAAACGCTTTTGATAACTATGCAAAATTTTTATTCATGGAGCAAAAATGTATTTGGTAATTACACGTAATTTTTGTTCTTAGGAATAATTTCTATTCTTAATTTTTTATTTAAGTAAAATAATTATGTCTTGTCACTACAAAATCAACCTATATAACATCATTAATAAAATGAATATGTATCATGCATAATCAATAATTTATCCATTTATTTCATGGAGCATAAAGGCATATGCAAAATCCATAAGAAAGAAGATAAGCTCAGTAGGTAATTTGCACTTGAATTTTTGCCACAAATTTGAACTTAAACACTTTTATATTTAACCAAACCCTTACTCGATCTGATCCATATTACTTAAACACTTCTATGTTTAACCAAATCATGGCATATTTA
Source organism: Psidium friedrichsthalianum (assembly GCA_019149425.1). Lineage (NCBI taxonomy): Eukaryota > Viridiplantae > Streptophyta > Magnoliopsida > Myrtales > Myrtaceae > Psidium > Psidium friedrichsthalianum. The sequence continues at coordinate 10,987 of JAGVVM010000199.1, forward strand.
TTTCTTATAATTTGTTAAGAATACAATGCAAATCTAGGGAATTTTTTTAATTTTTTTCAATTTTTAAAAGTTATTTGTTGTCTTTTTATAATATATATATTTTTATATTATACTATCACTATAAAAAAAATTATTGTTTCTATTAATAATAAATTATTTTTTTATTTTCAAAAAGTTATTTTATTTTATTTTTATTTTCCTTTTGCCTCAGCGACCGATAGTGGTCAATGGCCGGTGGAACAAAGTAAAGCCTTCTTGCTTTATTCGTCTTATTTCTCAAAAGTAATTCTAGAACAGAGAGTCATTTTCTTTTCTTATTTCTGCTTCAGAAGTGTTCCCGAAAACAGAATTAGAAAATTTTAGGATCAGAATCATGTATGTTACCAAATAGGTTTCTCATTCTTTTTTGTTATGGAGAAAAAAAATCAGATAATCGGAATCGTTGCTGTGCATGCCCTTCATGACTGTAGCTTGCCCAATTCATGTGTATGGGATGGTCTGCATGTGTCTGTAGTGATTAATTAGCTTAAAAGATTTTAATAGGGCTTATCGTCAAGAAAAAAAGAAGAAGAAGAAAAAGTTGTAGTCTAAATTGAGTGTGTGTAAGAAGATGGAAAAATAAGAACGAAAATATCTAAGGCGTGCAAGCACTATCTTTAAGAATAATTTTGGACCTTAGAGTATGAATTTTGGTGCGTCGGGCTCTAGCAACTATCCTTTAGGATATAACAAATCTTCCTATATATTCCGAATAGAATAAATAGAGGGAATAGGAACAACAATGTTATAATAAATGCTAGCTAATAAAGAGAAAGAAATAAATGACGATCACTTATTTTGGTATGTTTTTATTGTAATAGGAAATTCTCTATATAGTCAAATAAGAAAGAGAGTTAGTAAGAATCAATCAACCATATAGGTCATTACATTTTGATTGTATTGATTGCAGTCATAATTACCAGTAAAGCCATTACAGAAAAACAAAACATTGCTTCGATATGCAAAAATCATTGAAATATCCAACGATCCATCACATACTTTGAAATGTTTTTGAAAAAGAAAACATTGGGTTAAACTCAATAAATGTAATGTATTGAAACTAATGCTTGTTAGGCTATGAACTAGGCCTACAAAGAATGAAGTATAATTCATGAATTAATTAAAGAAGTTTGAAACTTCTATAAACCAAAAATTTCTTCGTGAATTATAATTTTCACCAATCACATTACACCCCCACAATTTTGTTGTTCAACACGGTTTTGCGCTAATAGGTCATGCACATGCCTAGGTCGTTCTTAAGTGCTTTAGAGATTTTAGCCAAAAATTTTCATATGAACGGTCCCACTCCACACTTATATAAGTGATTCTATCAAGTGTATTCTGTGGTTAAATACACCACCAATAATGATTATGAAATTCATTAAGAGCTTAGCTCAATCTATTTTTCATTATAGTCTTACAGCGCATTACCAAATCAACAAGTGACTTATGATTCCCCACATGAACCTAATTTGTGGGATCACCAATCCTATAAGTTGAGTTACCATCATTATTGATTTTCTTCAACTAGCTTAAGTCACATTCCCCTCGATATATCAAAAATTAATTTTCTCCCAACAAGTTTAGTTAGAGGATTGACTTTACATAATTGATGGACATAATTCCATCTTTAAGCAACTACTTTACCACATCATGTCTCAACCGGATGTGTCTATTTTTACCATTGAAATTCTTATTCTGTGCAATGGCCATTGCCGCTTAGTAATCACAATGCATAGGCACATATGGTGTCGATTTCATTCCCAATGGAATATCTGCTAAGAGATTTCTTAACCACTCGTCCTCATTGCCTACCAGTTCTAGAGCTAAACTCTGACTTCATGGTGGATTTAGCAAATATTGTTTGCTTGGCTGATTTCCAAATTACAACCAAGGGTGAACACATATCCCTTTGTGAATTTGGTTTCATCTGAATGTAAAATATAGTTCACTTTACTATATCCTCTAATACGGCGGGAAATCTACTATATAAAATACTATAGTTTATGATTCCTCTAAGATATTTGATTACTCTCCTCAAGACAGTCCAATGATCACTATTGAGATTTTGTGTCTATTCAGTCTACACACATCGTAAGCTATACCAAGTCGAGTGTAGTTCATTAAATGCACTAGACTCCCAATAATTTGAGCATACTTAGACCGAGCCACACTATCTCCTTTATTTTTTACTATTTGAATATTAGCATCATAAGGAGTGCCCACAGCTGTGACATAGAAGTGTTCATATTTTTTAAGTAGCCTCTCCACATAATACTCTCGAGTAAGCATTAGGCCACCAACTTGTTATGACTTTAGCACCCAAAATTACGTTAGCTTCTCCCAAGTCCTTCATATCAAATTTAAAAGTCAAGAAACACTTTGTTTCATTCACAACATCAATGAATGTACCAAAAATAAGCATGTCGTCAACATATAAGCTAATAATTTATATGTTCACCATCAATAGTTTTTATGTAAACACACTTATCTACTTAAATAAAGGAAAATCCATGATTAACTAGAAATTCATCAAATTTCTCATTCCATTTCTTTGGTGTTGCTTTAATCCATATAAAGATTTAAGGAGTTTACAAATTTTATTTTCTTGACCAAGAATAATATAATCCTTAGGTTAAACCATGTAATTTCTTATTCTAAATCTCCACTTAGAAAAGCCATTTTAACATCCATTTGGTGAATAACAAGTTTGTAAATAGAGGCTAAAGCAATCAAAACACATATAGATGAAATTCTACTCACTCGAGCAAGGTATCAAAATAATCGACATTTTGTTTTGAGTAAAACCTTTTACGATCAATCTTGCTATATGCTTATCAATAGAACCATTAGGATTAATTTTCCTTTTAAAAATCCATTGACAACCAATCGGTTTCGCCTCTGGTGGTAAATTAACCAACTCCCAAGTTGTATTTCGTAAAATAGAATCATCTCATTTTTATGACTTCTTTCCAAAAGCTGCTTTCTCTAAAGATATTGCTTCAAAATAACTTAAAGGATCATTATCACAAGATAAGTATAAAAATAATTTCCAAAAGAAGTTTCTTTCCTCATTCTTTACTCCTTTGCAATTCATCATTTGAATTTCAAAATCATTTTTATGAAAAGTTGCACGAGAAATAGTATCAATTCTTAAAGGAAAAATATGCTTAAAAAATTTGTATTATTTGTCTCAACAATTGTATTACTATCAAGTACATCACTTTTTAATAATCTATATGCAACACTGTGTTCTGCATGACTAATAAACATGCAATCAGATGTTTTAGAGCCTATTTTTCTTTCCTTAGAATTAGGATGCATGAACTTAGCAAGGCATCCCCACACTTTCAAATACTTTACATTAGGACAATAACCCTTTCATAATTCCACCAGTTTTCTTATGATGTATCCTATTTGGATGTGACAAGTGGACAAGATAGCTTCTACCCACAAATTATTAGGAGTTTTAGACTAACAAGCATAGAATATGGAGGGGCAGTTAAATGAATGTCCTATTTTCTTTTAATGTCCTACTTTCCTCTCAGCTACACCATTTGATTCTAGAGAATATAGAGGGGTGGTTTCATGAATTATTCATTCTTTTTCACAACAATCATTAAGTAAGACATATTCACCACACATATTTTGATTTAGCTCGTTTTATCTTTTATTCATTGGTCTTCTATCTCAATCTTATACAAAAGAAACATATCAAAAGCTTCATCTTCATGGCTAAGCAAAAAAATTAGAAATCTAGAATAACCATCAATAAAAGTCATATAATATTGTTTACCTCATCTAGTCATAGTTTGTTTTAAATCACCCAAATTAGAATGAATTAAGCTCAATAATTTAGATTCTCTATTTACAGAAATACAAGGCTCTTAGTTAATTTTGTTTCAGCATATAGTTACACATTTATGAAAACATGTGTTTTTAACACAAAAATTAAAACCTCGTTTTTGCATTTCTTAATATAATGAATACTAACATGTTCCAATCTATCATGCCATAAATTAATAGATTCAACCAAGTAAGTAGAAGAATTAGCATGTTCATTGATAACATTAGAAACCATTAAGAACACAAAGACCCTGATTACGATAGCCCTTTCCCACAAAGACATTATTTTTTGTCATTACAATTTTGTGAGATTTCAAATGATGCCTTCATTGGAACCTTCCCAAAGGTTTTCCCTTATATTAGGGGACATGCAGTACATCATTTGGAGCCAAGGTCTTGTAGATGTGAGTATGAGAAGAACTTTCCTTTGCCAAGAACTTCAGTAGTTCTCAACTCATCAAGATAAATAACCTTTTGTTTGCACAAATATGCCTGGTAGAATCTAAGTTTACCACCCTTTCTTTTACATTGGTCACAATATTAGCTTGGGAAATGACTGCATCAATTATGTCATTAGAGTCATCGCTTCAACCAAATTGGCATTGGGTTTAACAAGATGTCATTTTTAATTATTTTTTTTCTGCACTATGCTACATGATGACCTTGTTTACCACAAAAAAGCAAGATCTCTTCTTTTTGAAGGTGGGTGAGAAACTTTGGGTTTGTAACAAGATCTTTTGTTATTATACCTGTTTTGGCGATATTGAGGTTTAGCTTGCACAATTCACCCGGGAGTTATCTCCTGTAGCCTTGACACCCTTGATATCCTTACGAGTTATGTCTTCAATGATGATATGCACAACCAGATCTTTTAGTGACAGTTGCTTGTCTTTGTGCTTGAGTTGTCGTTTGTGGTCATTCTAAGATCCTGGTAGCACTTCAATCAAGACTCCCATAATTCTTCTTGTAATTGATGTTTTCTACCTTTAGGTCCTCCACCGGCTTATGATATTCATTGATGTGCATCTTGATCTCCTTATCATCATACATTTCTCATCGATAATAATTTCCGATCATGAACTCTGTCTGCCCACATCTTCGATAGTGTACTTTGCAGTCATGGAGTCCCATATTTGTTTCGTTTCTTTGTATGGATAGTAGACATCAACAAATCATTAGAAAGTGTACTAATAGTTGTGTTCATGCGAACGACGAACTGTGGCACGTTCTAGTACTAAGGCTGAATACAAGCGCCTTACGGACATGACTACTAAAGTTATGTGGATCAAATATCTTCTCCGTGATCTCCATGCTCTATTGCCTCATCCACCTAAGCTCTAGTGCGACAGTCTTTATCTTACCGCATATCCAATTTTTCATGCCTGTACAAAACATTGGAGATGATTGTCACTTCATTCATGAGCGTCTTACTTGCGGACAACTTTACATTTAATTTATCTCCTTCACTGATTAGTTTGTAGACATTCTTACCAAGGCTTGTCGTCTACTCGGTTTGTTCTCCTACGATCTAGGTTGATGTTTTATTCCGCACTGTCAGCTTGCGAGGGATGTTGATTGGGCATCAAACGTTATCTCTAGCTCGTACCAGAATCGAATCACAGTTAAAATATCCACGTGATTAGCAATCTTTAGCTCACACCAAAATCAGATCACAATTAGAATATCCACGTGATTAGCAATCCGAGATTGATTCAAAGTTGTGGTTACCAATTCTATTGTCAATATTTATTACTAAAGATTCTTTGCGAAATGATTATATACATAGGAGTCATTACTCATTGTAATAAACATTTCAGAAATCAAATTATGCAATTTTCATATCTTCTTACTCTCTATTTTTCTATATCTCTTTATTGATACCTGATTTGTGGTCATTCCTTTCTAGAAATCAATAAAAAATTATAAAATTGGAAAATCAACTTTGAGTCTTAGCCAAGCTTAAGGAACCATTTTTGAACAAAAAATATTTTGTATTTTTCGAATTTTATATTTTTCGAATATTAGGAAAATGGTTAAAAAATCAAGGAAAATAGCATTCGTGGCCAGAAAAATACAAAAAAATAGTCAATATTTTATTTAATTCCATTATCATTTTTTCCTTTAAAATTTCAAAAATAAATTTGGATCATATGCTCCTTCCTTAAGCATAATCCAAATTAATCAAAAAAATTACATTTTGTCCCTTTATTTGTAATTTTTACATTTTTAGAGTCGTGAAATTTTCCTCTATTACCTAAAATGACATTTTAGTTCAATTGTTCAATGAGTTGCTCGATTTAGGCGAAAAGGACCAAATATAAATAAAAAAAATTAGTCCATGGATTTCAATCAAAATGAAATTAAAAATTTTCCAAGGATAATCATGCAAATCTAAGATCACTAACCTATAGTTTTCATCATTCTAGATCCATGGTGGGGGTAGTTTGATTCAATTTTACCATTTAAGGTTTGGATTTTTGAAAATTCATTTTCAGGTTAAATTGAAATTTTGGGTTCTTGCATAATTCAACATTAATTCTACCCAATCTTGACATTTCTAAATGAAATCCATGATTTTAAGTCCAATTTTGAGATTTTATTTGAAAATTTCAATTTTTTAGGGATTTAATTCAGCATTTTCACACCTGGGTTTATCGAGGTCAAGCAAGATCTGACTTGATGACCCAGCCAGCCTCCTTCTCCCCCAAATTTTCTGCGCATAGTTCAAATGGCCAATAAAGAGTTTTATTTGATCAAGAATTGAAGACCCTCCTGGATGGGCATTGAAGCCCTCGTCCTTTCGCTCCAATTGCACCCACTCGAGGCCAGTGGTTACTGAAGTTGCGGTGGCCAGTCAGTCTTTTCGGCAACAGAACCCAAAGTCAATCATTGCACCAACCAACCTCCAATTCATGCCAATTTGACCTTGCTGGGATACCAAATGAACTTGTCGGAATTGCCAAACTGGTCTTACGTATTGGTTCAAGTCGATGACCACACCTAACCCCTCCCCCCCCCCCCCCCCCCCCCCCTTTGCCAACTTTGTTTGAAAGGATACTTAACCAAACTCATGATTTTTTTATCAAAAAAAGGTTCATTCGTCCGAAAGGCGACTAACAGAATAGAGGGAGTTAGCGAGAGAAAATTCTCTCTACATCCACCATTGTTGCAGGTTTGAGTTGAAATTTCTCAAGCTTGGCCAAGCTTGTAGGGAAGAATCGAGACCTTGCATCACCTTAGGAGCTTTGTCTTGCTCCAAGGAAGAGATCACACCCACTCGCGAGGACTAAATATCGCCAGAAAGGCGATTCATAGCTTCAAGCTTTGTGTCGTGTGTCCATGGTGGATCAATGATTGAGAGCTTTATTCTTTAAATTGATGTGTGCATTTCACTCCCCAAGCATCCTAACCATGATCCTGTACTTGTTTTGCATCAATTCTGCATAAAAACCTAGATAACTATTGTGATCGTATGAAAGTTGCTGTATATGCTGCTGGCATATCGTACTTCAATCCAAACTTCAACAGAGGCAACACCCTGTTCTTTGGATGTATGCCATGAAAATCGAAATCCCATCATTGCGGATTGTCTCAAGCTAAACTCCCAGAGATTGAATGGATCCAACAAAAATACAAACAATTGAATTTGATTGATGAGAACACCTTAGGGCTATCTACCATGGCCAAACTTATCTGAAACAGGTGGTCAATTCATTCAACCAAAAGGTCAGGCCTAGAAGTTCTCAATTGGAGATTTTGTGGTAAAGAAGACACCTTCAAATGCTTCCCATCCTGAAGGCAAGTTCACACCAAATTATGAGGGTATTTATATAGTCAAGAAAGTTCTATTTGGTGAAACCCTAATACTTGTAAACATGGATAGAGAAGAATTGACGAGTCTTATAAATACCGACACTATCAAGAAGTATTATCTATAAATAAGTAAAAGCTTACTTAGCTTCCTTTCTCCATAGAAATTTGAGTCATTTAGGATCATTACATGCATTTCATGCATACATGCGCAATCTTTCTATATTGCATATCTGAAGGAAACTTCAAGATGCAAAAAACATCATTGGGCAGCCTTAGCTGAATCAAAAGACTCTAACAATGAGAAGTTCTTGAGATAGGTAAAATGTATCCACGCCGGGATGCACTATATACTCACCAGAATGCTCTAAATTCTTTGGCAAGATACCAATTGGAGTTCAAGATCAGTAATTGAGAGTAAAAGTCGTATTGTTCCAATTTTGTCAAGTTTACTAAAACTTACACTAGCACTTAATCATTTTTTTTCCCAAGGATTTTTAGCCACGTCAAGTAGGTAAGTATCTCTTTCCTTTACCTTTTAGAGCTTTCTAGGTCCTCTCTTCTCTTAGAGTAAAAAATTTCTTGTGGATTTAGGAAGTATCCTACAATCCAATCTGTGAAAAAAATTGGGAAATCCTCCAAAATATATGTATTTGCATTCTCAAAAAGCTTTCGAAGTCTTCCAAACATGCATTGAAATATACATCATGCATCATGGATCCGTACGCGGATTGATTTTTGTTGAAAATTGAAGTGAATTTCCAAATTATGGTGTTTAAGACCTATCAAGTGGAGTGTCTCAAGAGACGAGAGGCAAACCATGCCCAAACACGTCCCTGTACAATTGAGTGATGAGTGTTGGGAAGATGAGATAAAAACCTTTGTCTATGAATGTAGGGATTATTTGCAATGATTAAATGGATTGAAGTGATGAAAGGCATGCTCATTTTTTCTCCTAACTACGTGTTAATCCTTTGAAACATTTGAGCCTATAAAGAAGAATTCTTGAAACAACTCTATCAAAAATCACCTCACATTGGGACATATTTAGAGGTCCATCAGTTGATATCTTGGAGAAAAAATCAAGTTAAGACTTTATTGTGCTAACTTGCATTAAACTTTTTGTGATAACTTCAGATGACATCCTGTTGAAGCTTGAAATATCTTGAAGTGAGGAAGAGCAATTCATTTCTTTATCCAAACACTTTATCCTTTGATGAGCCAATTTGAGCTTTTAAATCTTTATTTCTGACCCCAGCGATGATCACCTCCTTACATTAGGGCAATGCATATGATTTACTAAAAAAATAGAGTAATATCATAATTGAAAGCCCTTAGAGCTCAAGTCAGAAAAAGAGTGAAAAAGCAAAAATAAATGAAATTAAGGGCTAACAAAAACAAAATGCCTGGAAATACAAGGTCAAAAGTTGTTCATTGAAAGAAAAATCATGAGGTTTGAAATATGATTGAGAGCAACATGATCATGTCAAAAGGCAAAGTTTGCCAAGTAAGATGAAACGAAAGGAAAAGAATTCCTTGAGCATGATTGAAAATAAGCATTTGAGAGATTTTAAGTAGTCCAAAGTATAAATCTATTCCCAGTGCAACGTTGATCACCAACCTTTCTTACTTCTCATTTTGAAAATATGACCTTTTTCAAGCCTATTTTGAATTAATGTCACAACTTATCCTGAAGACTCTTCCGATCGAGATGTTTCAAGTCAACATGAGGTTTCACATAAGAAGCTACTGCTTAAAAGAGCAAGTACAATTTTTTTTTTACCTTTTAGGTTCTTGACTTGTAAACTTGAAGGTGATATCTTCAAAATATTATTCATTTCCTAGTCTCAATATGCTATGGTCCTTTAAAAAATCTTCTCTGATTAATCATAATATATGCACTCCAAATAATCCTGAAATTCTAAACATAGGTTTTGAGTAATAATTTGAGTGTTTTAGAGATTTTCCCCAGTAAGGAAATAAAATCATTTTGAGTGAAACTGCAAGAAGTCTTCTTTGATGAATATACTCCAATTGATGTTTTAACCAAACTCTTTTGGTAATTTCAGATTATTTGATTCAAAATCCTCCTCGACAGGGATTTTTTTATTATACTTGTTATGTTTTAATTTTGGATGGCCTCTAGCATCACATCAATGTTTGTTAAAAAAGCTACATGATTCCTAGATAATCATTATAAGATCATGGCTTATTCTTGAAGACTTAAACTTTGAAATCTTTGAATCCTTACTTCTCTTGTCTACCTCAAAAAGCAAGATTAGGATAATTTCTTGGTGATTCCATAATAAGGGATGACCAATCTTTGACCATTTATCTCTCTTGTTTGCCCAAAAAGCAACATCAGAGCTTGCATGGTTGTTTCTATCTTTAAGTGCCAATTTTATATATCTCTGTCCTTAAGAGTCAATTTTATGGTAGAGTCAATTCTACGATGATCTATGTCCTTAGGAGTCAATTTAATGGCTGTCTCTATTCTTAGAGTCTATCTTCCATGGGGTGACTTACCATATAAACCAAATCTCAAACCTTTTATAGGGCGACCTACCATATAGGTCAAACTTCTAAATCTACCTAAGGTTTTCTTATAACAAAGCCTTTGTTTCTTTCTATTTTAGTCAAGTAATCTATATCCATGCAATGGCTAGGTAAGTTTCAGATAACCCTCTCTCCACTTTTGCCTCTCTCACATTAAAGAGCGGAATGTGATTTTGACTTAATCTTACAAGGAAAGGTATGTGAGTCAAATGTCATGACTTTTCAAGTTTTTTTTTTCAGTCAAATCGATTAGAACTCAGATATCACATTGTCTTTGAAAGTGACCTCATTCAAGATCCCTTTCAAGAGGGACAACTATCGATACTTGATTTTTGGTCATTCCTTTTTTAGAAAATAATAAAAAAATCCATAAAAATTCATAAAATTTAGAAGCCTTGGCCAAGCCTAAGGAACTATTTTTGAACAAAAAATAATTTTTGATATTTCTCGTATTTTTAAATATTTTTTGAATATTAGGAAAAATGGTTAAAAATCAAGGAAAATAGCATTCGTGGCCACAAAAATTGTCAATATTTTTATTTTTATTCCTTTTTCATTTTGGCCCTTTAAAATTTTGAAAATTCAATTTGGGATCATACGATCCTTCTTTAAGCGTAATACCAAATTAATCCAAAAAATTATTTTTGGTCCATTTATTTGTAATTTTTACATTTTTAGAGTTGTGACATTTCCTTCTATTACCTAAAATTATATTTCAGTCCAATTGTTCAACGAATTGCTCGATTTAGGCAAATAGGATCAAGCCAAACTTTTATTTTTCAAATTAGTCCTTGGATTTCAATCAAATGAAATTAAAATTTTTCAAGGATAATCATGCAAATAGAAGACCACTTCCCTATAGTTTTCATCATTCTAGATCTATTGGTGGAAGTAAATTAGTTTGAATTTTCCATTTAGTGTTTGGATTTTTGAAAATTCATTTTTAGGCTAAATTGGAAATTTAAGTTTTTTTGGATAATTCAGCATTAATTCTGTCCAATCTTGACATTTTTGGATGAAATCCATGATCCTAAGTCCAATTTTGAGATTTAATTTGACAAATTTCGACGTTTTGTGGGCCAATTTAGTAATTTTCGCTTGATCGGGTCTGTCGGGTCAGACAAGATCTGTACCAATAACTCCGCCAATCTCCTTCTCCCCCAACCTTTTCACACGCAGCTCAAATGGTCGAGAAAGAGTTTGATTTTGATCGAGAAATTTAAGACCCTCCTAGCCACAATGAAGGCGCCATGGGATGGGCATTGAAGCCCTCCTCCTTCCGCTCCAATTGCACCCACTCTCGAGGCCAATGGTCTTTGGAGCTGTGACATTTGAAATTCAACCCATTTTCGGGATTAGTAATATTAAATGGAGTATTTCATTAGCATGCTCTAGACAAATCTCATTGGAATTAGCTACTCGAGATGACTAACCGAAAGGGAAAGGCTACGTAGGACTTTAAAGTATGTGGACTTGATCAGTGGTACACGTACCTCCTAAACAGCTGCATGTTGTCTGAGTATTTACTAGAGTCGTTGTTTAATGAATTTGGCCATGAAACGAATTCCAAACTTGGACAATCAAATCTTCGTGAATATCACTTTGAAAATTTGGACATCGTCCCAATTAGTTCAGCAGTTGACCGATTTGCTCTGAAATTTAAAGAATTAAGGTAGTACTTTACAAAATGACCGTTGCCGGGACTTGTGATGGACTACCTCGATGGTCATAGAAAATTTAGGTGTTGAGATAGAATGTCCGTTAGCGCTAGGG
>JAGVVM010000200.1:0-16418 GCA_019149425.1 Psidium friedrichsthalianum
GTACCTATTTATTTTTGTTTCGAAAATAAAATATTATAAAATTATTCATGTCAACAGTCGACTCTTGCCCTACATAGAACGGCCAGACATCCAAATCTTGTAATTTCCGGCCAAAGTTACCTAAGATGAATTAAATTGACTCAATGCAAAGGTGCTTACCAATCAAAAAGAGGGGGTTTAGAAATAAATTGGATTGAATTACAATAAATTTAGGATTTTTCTTTTATTCTCCCCTCTCCACCCTGTCAATAGTTAGGAATTTAAAAAGGGTCACAATTTGTTTCCATTTTTTATACTGTTTTCGATGAGCTAGTCGATTCACGATGAATTACGGGCTAACCAATGCAGGAAAACACACTACAGCGTCGGGAAAACACCATGTCTATTATTTATGGCTTGTTACACTCATGCATTTGCTACTCCTCAGTCTAATTGATCGCTGCCGAATACAGCACCAACTTCACAAGCTAGGGCATTCAGGAATATGCACGATACCTTCTGGCAGAGGCATGCAAGAACTGCATGTTCGGGCATTTCGGCTCTTAATCTTAACTTGATCCATGAATTAATGATTGGCATATTTCGTGGTGCTCGTAATTTACCTATTTAAAGTTGATCTCTTTGCATGGAAAAATAAAAATACTAAAATAGGAAGAAGAACGCATTTTCACTCTATGATTACGCAAAGTCTCGCACTCCACGGCCTGCGTGAATGCTAAACAATCAGTTTTATTTTAAACACCGCCAAGATTTTTAACCTGTCGGTAAAAGGTTGCATGTCTTTGCGAGGCATGAGTCCAATTCACATCGTGGCCGAACTTCTGGACCCTTTTGCTGTGCTGTCTAGCTATGGCATCCTCACGTGAGAGAGATCCGACTTCTAGCTTCTTTGTGGGCTACAGCGACGAGCCCCCAATCAGACCTTCTAGCGCAATGATGAGGAGTATTTATTACCTTATCATTCCAAATATTTTTGTATTGATGCGGGATACTTCTGTGTAAAGTCCATATAGGCAAGTGGTCGCCTCTCTCGCCCAAAAGAGACTCTGCTTTTTCCAGCTTGTGGGGTTGTACGTATGCTCTATTTCGAGTATTAAGGAGGTACTCCTAGACTTCTCAAGCATTATGAGCTTAGGTGCTTCTTTCCCCATGTTTAAGTGTACATACTACAACACTCCCTTAATTCATTGGGATGAACGCAGTCTTCATTGTCTTGGGCCCGTGTGAAATGTGGTCCACGAACATTAATCAATTAAGTAGGACCCGCCCATGCTAGGAGTACCTTCTCACAGTGATGCTCCGTTTGAAAGCCTGGAAAGTGCACAATTTGGCCTTCTTCTCTCCGATCGAAAAATCCATATCTTGTTTAAGATTCCCACACTGACTCGTGAATTGGCATGACCGTAGTCTCATATAGTCCCCCCACAGATTCCCTCCTCAATACGGAGCATGGGTCCCTATCCTCTATTGGAGACGTCGAAAGCGACATGTGCTGCACTAACAGACGGCATTGGGTCCAAAAAAAAAAAGATAAACAAAAAGAAACAGAAATTCATTGTACTCCTCTCTATCACTAAAGTGGGGTAGCCACTCACTTTAAGACCCACATCGCATAAGAAAGGTTAGCGATCTAAACAAAACGAATTGATGTACAGAATCACACTAGGCTTTAGCCTAAACTACTTTTGACCATATATTTTTGTTAATCACGATATCAATGCTATTCTTAACACTTCCAAAGCCACATGACCGTGCTAACATCAGGTTCTATCGTTTAATTTGTGATGGTTTTGCCTCCCATCTTAGAATTGGCAAAAGGTACCTAGTAAGGTCATTTCAAGACACCATCCTCTACAGCAAGAAAAAAAAACTCCCCATTTTTCTAGTGTGCTCTTATTTTTCACATTTTGCAGACATTAATAATTGTTCTAATGTGCAAAATAGGACATGATTTAATTCCCGAAACGATTGCCACGCCACGTTTCACGTGAAATAACGACGATGTGATTTGAAATTTCGAGATATAATCACATTTATTACCATTACCATTATCATATTCTTTCATCAGTTAAACCTTTAGAAAAAGGGAAAAAAAAAAACAACATTTGCCGTGGGACAAAGCAAAACCAACAAAGAAAAGCCGCCCAACGCCCACTAGAAATTTTCTCTCGATATCTTCATGTTCGTAAACCTTCCCACCTGAAGCCCCTCTTTCACAGCACATTCTTCGCTCCCTCACACTCCTTTCAAAACATCCATCAGAAGGGAAGCAAATGGCCCCAGTTCCGCTTAAAAGATTCATAATAGAAGTTGTGCCATCACAACTTGCGACTGCCAGAGGAGGCGGCACAACCATGCCTCTGATGGATACGATCCGCGAAGACCAGATAAGAAGAGGAGAGGCATGCACATGAAAGTTCAGTAATGCTTCTCTCTCTTTCTCCGGAAAGCTCGTTCCGCTTTCGGCAGTGAACGCTTTCCGACTGGTTTTGAACTCCAAGGTCTAGCTTCAACGAGTCCAGACCCCCTTGTTTGTTCGGAAATGACTGCGTTTGTTGTTAAGCTATGTTGGATGTGGTGTGTCTTCGAGGCACAAGAGATTTCCAACATTTTTGCTCTTCATCTGATAAGACCAAGGGCTTCTTGCTTGATACTTGAGAGAGAGAGAGAGAGAGAGTGTTATTCTGTTACTTGGCTGTAACGAGTTGTTTTTTTTCTCGTTCGGTTGCTCTCTATTTTTTTTTTTTTTTTTAAAAAAAGAATCTGAAGGGGAAATTCTCGGTACTGTGTCTATCAAAGGCAATGTGCTTTGCTGTGTTATCCTGGTAGTGAACCGTTCCATTTGTTCTTTCTTCCTTGTTCATCTCTTATTTCCCTTCGAGGTATCAGAGAAGAAATATGTTGTAAGGTTTGAGCAGTTCTATCAAACATTTGGATCATGTATTTGCAGCATCAATCACTTTTTACAAAACAAATGCGTTGAGAACGGATTCGAGGACAAAATTGTCTTGGGAGGACCTCATCATAAGTAGTATTGTAAGCATTATGGCAATGGTAGGATACCCCCATTAAAAATTCATGAGGTTAAGTTTGATCGATCGCAAATTTAAATTTAACTTAAATTATTGACTTTAGTAAATCCATTATCTGGTAAGTAGGGAGAGGTTATTAATTCGTCCCCATATGAAACAAAGTTGGATGTAATTAGGATTTTGCTAAATTTTTATTGATAAAGTCAAAAACCTACCATTAAGTGGTTAGGATTCATGTTTAGGAGTTAATTGTTTCTTTATATCTTCATTTTCCATATTTCATTACCGCGTTAGCATGCCATTAAAAGAGGAACAAAAATAATGTCTCGCATGTTAACCATCTTAGGTATGCAAGTTCCTACACACACACTCACAAAAGATTAAAATAAAAATCCTTACGATTTTATTTGCTAAACGTGATATTTTTAAGCACATACTTTCTGTCGAAATGTGATAATGTAATACTTTCATAGTCACGGCAAATTTAAGCTTAAATTCGGGAGGTGATTTTCTTTTGAAAAATCAAAAGTCATTTTTAAAAAATGCACTAGACCTTAGCACTGGGAGTGTGGGGGCCACAGAACCTCGACCCCGTCACCAAGTCCTTAGCAAAGGGTCCATCGAGGCCGGATCCAATTCTTCCGTATCGAGCATGAGTCCAAAAGGCAGGGCCTAGTCCCTTGGGCCATGCTCGAGCCCTAGCGCACTTTGCTCGACCCTGACTGGCCATGCTTGAGTACCCATACCCATAATGCTCCATGCCATGGTCACACAACAACCATGCTAGCTTTACTAACTCCACGCCTTGTATTGGTCGCTCATACCTTAAGCCCATCGAGATTGGTGGTATGATGTCTGCAAAGGTCGAGTCTGAGTCTGAGTCCCTTTAAGTTGGGTTCAAGACCCATGTACCATTTGCCGCAAGTCCCCGGCAGCTAGGTCCCAAGTACCTAGTCCCATGCATATTCAGTATCAGCCACACCTTAGTTTATTAAGGCCAAGCCAATTCCTCAATGACAAAGCTGGGGCTACAAAGACCTGGGCTCATGTTCCTTGTGCCAGGCCCTAGACTTTAATTCCCGTTCTTAGGCTCTCGGACATCCATGCATGGAACTAGGCTTCTATACCTAAGCTATACCCAACATCTTAGGCCAAGATCATTGTGGCTATGCCCAATCCGGGCCTGTGCTCAGTTCCCTCTTAACCATGCGAGTACCCCCACTCCGCATCTAGGCCCCGGTTCCCTAAGGCCGTGTCCAAGTCTCCATAGTTAAGAATGTAAAGCGGAGAGTGACTTCTTATATAATTCATGTATTATAATAAAAATTACTCGTCTTCTTATAGGCTTTATGATATCACTATCTAAGGTAAATTATATATTACTCAAATATAGCATAACCAAATAGGGAATATCACAATATTGAGAGATATATAGAATCACAAAATTGTCAAAGATCTCTAACATTGGCAATTTATGCTAGATAAATCCGAATTATGTCTAACACTGATGACAAATAATAATCTTCATAATCTTTTTCATATATCGTTTTCTAATAAATGTGAAAATGGAGCCTTGATTTGGTGAACCGGAGACTAGAGATTGTGTGGTCTGTGGCCACCATACAAGCAAGGGTAACGACAAAAAAAGGCGTCAGTGATGGCATCTCTTTTGGTGAGCATTCCATCGGTATCGGCCAATGGGAACACTTTGAGGTGCTGTTTTAGGCATTTTTGGACCAGCCATTTTGTATTCTTGATGCAGACTTCATGTGATTTTGCAAGCCATTGCGCGATCCAAAACCAGCTAGACACACCACACCCACATCCACACCCCACACACACAACACACACACAGAGACGTGGGATTTTGCATAGATATGATAGGGGTGTAAGATATTACATGGAATTAGTCCTCATATGCCATATTATCGTACCACTAAAAAACTCGATTGAGTTCCTTTAAATTTGGGGATAAATTTAGATTCTAAATTTACCTCCTGAAAAGTTGACCTCCATCATCTTATTTTTCTTTTTAAGGAGCAAATGTTTTCTTATTATTTTATTATTGTTATCAATACAT
The DNA here is from genome assembly GCA_019149425.1 of Psidium friedrichsthalianum. Lineage (NCBI taxonomy): Eukaryota > Viridiplantae > Streptophyta > Magnoliopsida > Myrtales > Myrtaceae > Psidium > Psidium friedrichsthalianum. The sequence continues at coordinate 5,113 of JAGVVM010000200.1, forward strand.
GGGGAGCTCCCTTTATGTGAAGTAACCTCCCCTTGTAGTTATAAATGATCGCATTGGCTTCATCAGGCAGCATGGAAATAGTGAATTGATAGCTGATTAATATCTTCCTGTTCGCAATATATATATGGTAAGAGCAAGAATATGCACTTAGGTCACTTGTGCAGCTTCGTTACATGCTTCACTCATATGTGCAAATAAATTTAAAAAATTTCCTTATAAGGACCTGAAGTATCCTCACTTCCTCAAAAAGGATTTAAAGTGATTTTATTTCAAATAAGGTACCGAAATTGCCATATTGGTCTCAATGAATGTTCCAAACTCGCCAGCTGGCCAAATATCAAGGTGCTTATTTGAAACTGCCATGGCCACTCCAGACTTTTATTGCAATTATCATGGTCACTGCAAACATTTACTTGAAACAATTTCCACTCTGAGTCCTCTTGAAAAAAAATGAGGACACTTTAGGCCCTTATTTAATATTCCCATTAATTTTTCCAACGTTTGCGGCTTGAGCTCAAATTCTAGGTTGCACGATCTCAAATTTGAGTAGTCCAACCTTATATCTGAGTCACATGACCTTTAATGTGAGGTCGCATGCATCAATCGCGGGTTCCGACCTCCATTAATGGAGTCGACCAAAGGGTACAGAGTGCAGGAACCTATCTGTGCCCTTGCCGCAATGGAAGTTATAGGGAAAGCTTGGGCTCGTTTGTTGTTATCCGGGCACGAAATGGTTCTACAAAGCTTCGAGGATGGTTGAGCAAGGGGTGGCAGATAAAAATGGCTTCTTGAAGCTCAAATAAAAGGAATCGAAACAAGGTCTCCGCTGAAATGCCGAAGATGATTCCAACGACTGCAACCACCGTGGAGGGGGTTGTCGAAAAAAGGGGGTGGGGGGGGGTCGTGGCAGCAGCGTCGGAGGTCTAGTGACGATGGGTGAGCATCAAAGAAGCTATGGCTGAGTGAGTCCCGAATAGGGCGATGAACATTGACGAGAATTTAATATCCTAGCTTTGGGCATTCAATACCCACATTTCATCAAGCTTCTATGAGCTTCCCGGGATGATTAATCTCTCGAGAGTTCTCTTTTAGTATCTATTAATGCTCTAAGTCTTTGAGTCCACTGAGTCCTAGTTGTTGAAAGTGAGATTGAAACTTTGTAGTTTGACAACTTTTTTTAATTGCAAATGATTGACCAAGATACTGTTGAGTTTTTGAAATTAACAAGTTGTAGCTCCAATAAGAAGGAGGAAAGCTATGTGATAGATTGCAAGGAAGCTCCAACAAAATCGGCGACCTAGATTTGAGCTCTGTGCTTGAGCACCTCTGTTAATGGAGGTTGCAAGGAACAAACGAGAAAAAGGCAAACAAGATGGTGAAAAAGGACAAAAAAATATAAAAATCCATGAAAGCATATGACTCATCATTGTTGATGTGAAAATGCCCCGTCACACAAATTTAACATAGATTTTGGAAGAAGAGTTAATGAAGCAAATTTGAAATAACGTTGAAAGTTTGAGATGTTTTTTTTTTTGGAACAAAAGCTTTTCGTTGGAAAATGAAAAGTTATTTTCCTGCCTCAAAATAATAAATGAGGAGCCAAGATGGTGATTCTATTTCATTTGAATTGACAGCTAAAAAGATCATAATTACATAAAATGGAGAGCTTAAATGTCGACTTTTAAGGTAATTTTCGTAGTTTAACAATCTAAATACTACTAATGGGTTATTATTGGGATTACTTCTTGCCATGTCTCGGCTATTTCAGATCAACTAGGGTCAGAATAGTATGTCTATAGCATAGTGTAGTCAACGTCCATCAAATAGTGAGATACATAAAAAGATGAAAGGGAGAGGCATGACTTGCTTTATGAATTAAATGCAAATTTTGGATCTGTATGCACTTTATAGTTCTCTTTTCCAATTGGTCCTAATCAGTGCAGTATTGTCGGCATCGCCTTTGCTTTCAGACCCTGTGCTGATAGATATAGCTGAGTCGCCCACTTCCTTTTTCGAAAATGGGACCTCAAGTTTGATATACAAGCATGTTTTAAGACAAGGGCCGACGGAAGGCCATCATTTTGATCAGACAAAGTATGCCATGGTCTATTATTTAGATCACCCCAATCAAATTTCACGAACCAGTGACCGTGTAACCTACATTTTGATTCCACTCAACAATATGATTGATTTGGTACACTGCGTCACTCGTATACAAAGTTTATATACAGTTTTTTCTCGATTCCAGAGAGCCGCATTTGAAATTTTAGCTAGAGCTTTTTATCCCCCCCCCCCCCCCTCCTCCAATCTTTTTTTTTTTTTTTTTTCATGAATAGGAACAATCCGTCGTATTTGCCGAGAGCACTCATCTTGAGATGAGCTTACTAATTAGATGCTTTCAACAGTTATCTACTCCGTACTTGGCTCCCTAGCATTTATTCGTGGGTGTCATCACTAATTAGAAGTTGTTTTCATCATTTATCCTTTAAATAGAGAAGTATCAATTATTTTAGGCTTTTAGTGGCATTTTTTTGAATGAATAAACGAGTATCTACACATGACTAATATAATACATCCAAGTCAAGTCTCCCTCTATGCCATCCTTATCTACGTTGATGTACTATTTCCCTCCCAAAGGATATGTCGGATGGTTAGGAATCTGATAATGTTACAATTTGGTTTCCCTAACTTCCACAATTTCAGTTAATTAATTAGTTCGCGGACGAAACACAAGCGAACTAATTACAAAGAAAAAACAACCTACATGAACAACAGCATGTTTGTTTCGTGGGCACTTGACTTACCTAACTCATGAATATTAATTAGTGATGTGATTGAATATTTATATATTCTAACACACATAATTGATGGGTTTTATCGGTTACGGGTGGGCTGCCCATGTTGGCCTAACCCAGCCCAAGCCATGGCCTTCAAAGCAACTACCAAGGCGGTTACTTGAACATGAAAGTAAGATCACGTTATTGTTCTTCTTCTTCAAGTTGGTTTTACGACGTTTTAAGAACAGAGAAGAAAATACCGTGAAAACGGACGGCGTTTTTTCTGCTCCTCTCCCAAACACGAAACCGATGTACGAACACTCTCTCAAGGCTGCTTCGAACCTATGGAAATCAGGGTGCGTTCCGTTGCATAATCTACTCTTTTTTATCAGTATTCAAAAAATTCTAGGTATGTTTTCTGTGTTTTCCCCTGTATTGTTTTCGAATCCATTTCCTACAATAATTAACCACGTGAGTAGGAGAGGAAGATGAGTTAGCGAGTACTATTCTCACCGGATGCATCTCCAATCGAATGAAAGCCATGTCTCGACTCGCATGGCCTAATATAGACCGGCAACAAGACTTCCCTCCTCGATACGAACATCAGCCTTGTCTCCAATTAATGTCAAAAGCAACGACACTGAGTAAAAAATAAATGTCAAAAAATTAAGGAAACAAAAATATTACGTAAGATTGATACCAGGCTTCGTACTGATATTGTATTTCATCTTTGTTGGGCTTTAATTTGTGGGCGGGCCGCCCATGTTGGGCTAGCCCAGCCCATAACCCACAAAAGTAACTGCTTTGCTTTTGTCTTTTACACTGGATAAAGATCACGTTCTTTACCGATTGTTCCTGTACGACATTCCTTCAACAAAAGACCAAAAAAACAAAAAGATAAGGTGAGATAGAAAACGACGACGGCACTTTGTTACACACGAACCATGGAAGAACATTCCCTCTCAAAGGCTGCAAAAGGAACAATTAATCTATGGAAAACGAAGATACATTCCATTTGGTGATGTATTCTTTCGATCAGTGATTCAATTTCAAAATATTCTGGACATGTTAATTCCGCAATTCGTATGTATAGATTTAGAGTAAGATTGCTTTCAGTCTTTATCAATACAACAAGGAAAGACACTCACTTTAAGTCCCACATCAAATAAGAGTGGTGGATAGCTCAACAAAACGGATTAATGTGAAAATCAGGAATAGGTTTTTGGTCTAAACTACTCTCTATCATGTTTGTTAAATGCACGGTATCAGCGCAATTACATATATATACACGCAAGCGCATACTCATAATCTTCTTTGACATCCCATGTAAGAATCGGCACATACATACTAATGTCAATTTTTAGCACCAACATCCTCGAAACAGGGAAAAAAAATATCTCACCTTTCCGAGTGTGTGCATGAATTTTCCATATGCGAACATTTATGATAATTCAATGTGTAAGAATGAAAGACATATGGAATTAATTGCATAATACTACGTCAGCATATGAATTGAAATAAAAATGGTATGGCTAAACTTTTTTGAAATACAAGAACGCCATAATTATCATTTTTCTTCTTTCGTTTGTTTGCCCCTCCGAATTTTTTCTTTTCATAGCCACCCCAATGCGAATCCTCCTTCGCTGCACATCCTTCTCTCCCTCAAATCCTTCCAAAACATCCATCAGAAGAGAAAGAAAATGGCCAGCCCACGCCTTTCAAGATTTATAACTGAAGTCGTGCCATCGCAACTTGCAAGTGCCACGAGGAGGTGGCACAAACCATTCGCCATGATGGATACGATTCGCGAAGGCAGAGGAGAAGAAGAGAGACATGCACATGAAAGCTTCAGTAATGCTTCTCTCTGTTCATCTCTAGAAGGCTCTTCTGCTTCTTTGACAGGGGCTGCTTCAACTGGTTTGAACTCCAAGGTCTACTTCAACCAAGTCGGAACATCTTTGTTTGTTGTTTGGAAATGACCATGTTTGTTAGCTAATGGTGCTCTCTCGTTTCTTTCTTATCTTTGAAGGGCAAGTCTCGTATTGTGTCTTCAAGGCAATGTGCTGTGTACCTTGCGTAGTGAAATTTTTTTTTTTTTTTGGTAAAGTGCGTAGTGAAAATCTTTCCATTTGATACTTCCATTGTTCTTCTTCTTACTCCCCTTCTTAGGTTTTATACATATGAAGAGATAATGATCAGTTCAGCAAAAGAATTTTGGAACGCCAGTTGCGTAATCAATCACTTCATACAAAACATATGGGGAGTGAGAGCGGATCGAGGACTGAGAGGACCTCTTGATAAAGTTACAATTGCAAAGCAGTTAGAGCATGTTTGTTAACCCAATTAGCAATTAATGAGATTAAGTTTGTTTAATAACCTTAAATAAAATTGACATAAACTATTCAAAAGTCAATTATTCGGTAAGGCGAGATATCTTGTTCAATAGAATTGTAATTGATGGTAGCCTCTCAACAGTAGTTCTTTTTTATGTTTGGAAAGACATTATTCTAATAATTTTTAGTTATCAACAAATAAATTTTTCATTTTACAAATCATTGTATCTATGGTTGGAATGGAACAAAAACTGGCCCGGTTAGGTATTGACCAGGCAAGGCCGTGAAAAGGAAAAATGCTCTTTCGGAAGAAGAGGTAATATTTGCCTTTTTTTTATTTGAAATATCTCTTTAGAACCTTTTCTTTATCTAATTGGGATTGCCTATAAAAGTAGATATTAAACTCGGATATAACAAATAGTGAAAAACAAGAAAGAGCAATTAAAAAAAAAAAAGAAATGACTATTTTAAAGCCTTACTTATTTTATGCAGTGTAAGATAGTAATTATCCTTTCTCAATTGGAAGAGATGGTTGAGTGGACTAAAGCATTGGATTGCTAATCCGTTGTACGAGTTTTTCATGCTGAGGATTCGAATCCCTCTCTTTTCATTGATGACTTGGTATTTTGTCTCAAAAATTTTCTACGACATGAATATGAGATATAGCATAAATAAAATTCGATCCTTTCATTTCTTGTTACCTTCTTTTCTTTTTCACATTCAATTTATTCATTATGTCCTATGCAATCTTCAAGAGCTCATGTAATTTATGTGCGCAGTACAAAGTTCATACTATGGAACTCTTTTAATTCATCCCATTGGCTCACCTCTTCCAAAATAAAAGAAAGAAGTATATTCCAAATTTGAGAATTGTATGTGTCAAATACAACATAATCCACTAATTAGTTTATTTCGTCCAAATACTTTGTACAATATAACTATAGTATGTATGATATCTTATGATACCTCAAATGCTAATGAAACTATTTTAGTGAAATTCAACTGTCTTTAGCTTTTTGGTAAACGCACTAAAAACTCGAGTTTCTTTTGGATTTCCTTCTTAATCAATCAGTTCCTTCTTCTTCTAACTTTGAAAGATATATGAGATACTATCAGCAAATAATAGATGTTGTAAATCAATTAATGAAGTTTTCAAAAGCATTGCTAGAAAAAAAAAATGAAATAAAGGTTTTTTTTCAAAATTAGTAAAGTTATTTATATTTAGGTATAAGTGCACTGAAAGTCCTAAAATTTATCACAAAAGTATAATTGAGTCTTAAAACTTGCAAAAATATAAAAATTTTCAAGTTAGTGCAATTGAGTCTTTTCATTAACTCCTTCTAACTTGGATAATGGAAAAATGCTGACATGATTTTTTTAATATTTTCTTTTTGCCACATGGCGATGGCGAAGCTAGCCATCCCCCACTCTCGTGGACCCTTCCTCACAAGTGTTGGACAGCTGCGTCGAGGGAATCCCTCAGTTGCTAGGTTTCCCATCACTCAATTTTTCATTTTTAAAAATTTAACTAATTTTTCAATGTAACTTGAAAAAATTGTATAAAAATTCAAATTCAAAAAAGTACGTCATGGTTTTAACCACATCATCGCCATGTTTGATAGAGAAAATAAAATAAAAAATAAAGTCATATAAGCATGCTAAGTTAGACAAAGTTAAAAGAAAGACTCAATTACACCAATTTGGCAAAGTTTTAAAACTTGTTGTATTTTTTTTTAAGTTTTATATTTTAATTGTATTTTCCTGATAAATTTTAGAGTTTTCCATGCACTTATCCCTATTTTTTATTTAGACCAATAAAATATTAAGAAAGCTTCAAGATGGTCCTAAGTTCATAGAAGTCCAATCCAATCAAATGTCACATGGCCATGTGAAACGCGTCCCGTTTCTTGCTGCAAATGATTCACGACGTTAGGGTTACTTTGAGAAAAAAGCAAAAGTAGAAGCAGACATTATTGTCCTCTGAGGACCTGTAACGGACTGTGGACCTTACTCGTGTCCAAATAAAACAAGAGGTGGATGTGTCAGACGTGAAATTACCATAGATTATCTTAAGTTTTCTTTCAAAATATAGGAAAATGTAGGTGTGATAATTACTATACGACCCTTATTTTTATCCCAAAAATTTTAAAACCAGATTTAAATAGCACAACTTTTAAAGAGCAATTATTCGCTGTGTAAAATGCCGTCTTTCTATGGTTGTATTTAGCCATCTTAGTAATCTAATGTTGGATAGAACACCATTTGAGGAGTGAAAATACTGTGAATTTTCTCATGTTCAACTTCGTTTTTGTGAAGGATGATAGATTTTGCTATACATTATCCCACATCGTGACCCGATGAATATCTTGGGATGACTCACTACAAAAATAAGGGCTTTTAGCCAAGGAAAAATTAGAGACGAAAAATAATTCATCGCTAATTTGTGATGAAAATAGCGACGAAAATAAAATTCATCGCAAATTTGTCGCAAAATTCGTCACAAAATAACAATAGCTTTTTAGCCACGAAAAATTAGCGACGAAATAAAATCATCGCTAATTTGCGACGAAAATAGCGATGAAAAAAATTCCGTCGCTAATTTCGTCGCCAAATTCATCGTTAAAAATAAAAGTATTTTGGTGATGGAAAATTAGCGATGAAAAATAATTCGTCGCTAATTTGCAATGAAAATAGCAACGAAAAAACTTTCGTCCCATATTCGTCGCTAGATTCGTCGCTAACTAGCGACGCAATAATTTTTCGTCGCTAATTTGCGACCAAAAAAATTTGTCACAAAATTAGCTACGATATTTGCGACAACTTAGTTTTGTTGCTATTTTTGCGACGAACCGTTTTCGTCGCTAAAGTCCACCGACACTTTTTAGCATTACTCTTCCCACTTTTCTCTTTCATCGCTAAATTCTCCCCTTTTCAAATCCTTCTTCTCACTTTTCTCTCCACATTCTTTTCCCTTCACCTGCTCTCTTCTCACTTCTGTCTTCTATCTTCTGTCTTCTTATTTGTGTCTTATGGTAACCTTGAAATAAATTGTTGTTTATTTCACCATTGTCTTCCATCAATTAGCATAAGCTTCATCAATAGTAAATAATTTTTCTTTTTTTTTAGGTACGTGTGAATGTGAGACATTGCTATTCTCATCAAATTGAGCACTTTCTATTGCAAAAAAATCAACCAAATATTTGGGTAAGTCTTCTTGACTTGGTAATTTTTTCATTTTTTTTTTACTGGAATGTTTTTTAAGTATGTATATATTTGAAGGAAGGTATGTATTTGTAGCTAAATTCATCGCTAATTAGCAATGATAGAAATTTTTCGTCGCTAATTAGCGACGGCAAGGATTTTTCTTCGCTAATTAGCGACGGACGACTTTTTCGTCGCTAATTAGCAACGGATAATTCCTGTCGTCGCTAATTAGCAACGGACGACTTTTTTGTCGCTAATTAGCGATGGCAGGACTTGTTCGTCACTAATTAGCGACGGCAGGATTTTTCGTCACTAATTAGTGACGGCAGGACTTGTTCGTCGCTAATTAGCGACGACCGTCATGGTCGTAAAATATTCATTGCAAAATTATCAAGGTCTTTTGCGACAAATTTTATTCACCAAATTGATACCATAATAGTTCCGTCTAAAAAGTGTAGTAATGATAAATTTCATGTATGTGATAAAGTTAGAGAATATCTTTGTATATTTGGGTTTACCTTGAACTACTATAATTGGACTTGCTATGGTGAACCGTTTATAGTTTTAATTAAGAGCATTAAATAGTAAATATGATATTTTAAATGTTTTATAAGATTTTTTTAATTTCTATACAGAAACAATGCAAAGAAACAGGGCTTGGATGTATAATAAGAACTTACCTGCACGTCGAGGATTGACTGATGAGTTTCGTATTGGGTTGGAATAGTTTTTGGACTTTGCTAGTTCTAAATTTGAGTTTATGGATAGAAATAAATTAAGGTGTCCATGTAAAAAGTGCAGTAATGGTAAATTTTATGTGTGTGATAAAGTTAGAGAACATCTTTGTAGATTTTGGTTTACTCCAAACTACTATAATTGGACTTGTCATGGTGAACCATTTATATCTGATGAAGGAAATCAAACAAGTGACCAATTTTCAGTGAGGGAAGAATATAGCTATTACAACTAATTGAACCCGTACTAGAGGATGGTGATTGATGCAGCTGGTCATAATTTTGTTCCAGAGTCGAAGCATGCAAGTACTAGTTTTACTCTTACACCTGAACAAGTGGGTACTAGCTATGCATCACAAATGGAAGAGGTAAGAGTAACGGGTTTTGATGAGAATGCGTATAATGAAACTTTTCCCTCTAATCAGTTTTGGGAAATGTTAAAAGCAGCAGATGAACCTTTATAGACAGGTTATGACAACTATACTAAGTTATCAGTGACATCAAGATTGTTAAATATTAAGGCAGAGCATAATGTGTCTGAGAATTGCTTCAACTCTTTTGTTGAAGTAATGCAGGAAACAATGCCTCGTGATAATATTATGCCAAGTGATTTTTACGATATGAAGAAGCTAGTGGATAGCTTAGATCTTCCAGTTGTAAGGATTGATGTATGTAGCAGGGGTTGTAAGTTATGTTGGAGAGATGACGAAAATGCAGAATCTTGCAAATTCTGTAGCCAACCCAGGTACAAGATTAACAGGAGGCAGGGTCGTAATCAAAAGCATAGACCATGTACGCAAATGTTTTTTTTTTTTTAAGGACCATGTAAGCAAATGTTTTATCTGCCCTCAATCCCAAGATTACAAAAGCTTCATGCGTCTCAAGCTACTGCTGAACACATGACCTGGCATGCAAATCATGAAACAGAAGAAGGTCTAATGTGTCATCCGTCAGATGCAGAGGCATGGAAATATTTTGAACAAACATATCCTGAGTTTGCGATCGAGCCTCGAAATATCAGATTAGGTCTCTATGCCGATAGATTTGCTCCATTTGGGAAATCAGGAAAAAATTATTCATGTTAGCTAGTTATCTTAACTCCATACAATCTACCACCCGATATGTGCATGAAGATACCTTATATGTTTTTGACATTGATTGTGTCTGGGCTGCAAAATCCGAAAAAGTTGATATATGTGTATATGCAACCATTGATTGCAGAGTTGCAATAACTATGGGATGAAGGTGTCATTACGTATGATATTTCTACCGATCAAACATTTATAATGAAGGCTGCTCTTTTTTGGACGATAAATGACTTTTCAGCTTATGGGATGTTATCTGGATGGAGTACAGCTGGGATTTAGGATGTCCGATATGTCTGGAGATGTCAAAGTCATTCAGATTAAAATATGGTAAGAAGGCCAGCTATTTTGATTGTCACAGACAATTTTTGTCGATAAATCATACATTCAGAAGGAATAAAAAGAGTTCATCAAGAATAGGGTTGAAAGAACACCTCCACCATTGAAGTTGACCGATGATCAAATTTGGGAGCGAGTGCGTGACTTTTCAACTGTTGTTGAAAACCCTCATCATATAACTATTGAATACGGAAGTGCATATAAGTGGACTAAACGCAGTATATTTTGGGATCTACCATATTGGAAGACCCATTTTATTCGTCATAATCTTGACGTCATGCAGATAGAAAAGAATGTTTTCGACAATGTCATAAATATTGTAATAGATGTCACTGGAAAAATAAAAGACAACTTGAATGCAAGGAAAGATATGAGAATTATTTGTGATCGGCCAACATTATATGTGGATGCAAGTAGCAGGGGACCAAAACCAAAAGCAATTTATACATTAAACAATGAGTAGAGATGGGTTGTGTGTCAATGGTTGAAATCTGTGTGGTTTCCTGATGGATATGCTTCAAATCTCGAGAGATGTGTTGATTTGAATGATTACAAGTTGACAGGCTTGAAGAGTCATGATTGTCACATATTTATGGAAAGACTAATTCCAATAACTTTCAAGGAACTTCTGCCAAACTTTGTATGAGGCACAATTACAGAGTTAAGTAATTTCCTTTATGATATTTGTTCAACGGTATTAAAAACATCACACATGGAGAAACTAGAGAGAGATATTCCAATCATTCTTTGCAACTTAGAAAGGATATTTCCTCCATCGTTTTTTGATTCAATGGAGCATCTCTTAGTTCACTTGCCTTATGAGACCAAAGATTT
>JAGVVM010000201.1:0-20759 GCA_019149425.1 Psidium friedrichsthalianum
CCTGCTTTCTCAATTGAAGAATTAGAAGAATAGATCTACATGCAAAAAACAACCTGCTAAGTTTGTTGTAGAAGGCCAAGAAAAAAAAAGTATGTTGACTTTTGAGGTCGATATATGGCCTCAAGCATTCTTCAAGACAATGGTACATACGCTATCATAATGCCATAGTAGCATATGATTTTAAGATGATTCATGAAATAATTGCGTATATGGTCAAGAGATCCAAAAGTCATTTTGTGATCTTATCATTATACGTTGATGATATACTTATTGCTGGAAGCAATATGGAGTTGCCAAGACAGTCAAAAGTTAGCTACCTTCTAATTTCAAAATGAAAGACATGGGTGAAGCTACGTACATCTTTAAGTTAAAGATCTCGAGAGATCGTTCGAAAAGGTTATTATCTTTTTCACAAGAGACATACATAAATAAAGTCCTTAATGATTTCAATGAAAAACTGTGGATCCATTGATACTCCTATTGCAAAAGTTGAAGGTTTGAGTTGCAGATTGTGTCCTAAAACTATAGAAGAGCAAGAACGAATGAAACTCATTCCTTATGCAAGTGTCGTTGGAGCTTAATGTACGCTATGGTGTGTACAAGACCTGATATTTGTTACGCAGCTGGAATGGTAAGTAGATACCAATCCAACCCAAGGTCAAGCACATTGGGTTACTATTAAGAGAATCATGAGGTATTTGAAAACTACTGCTGACTATGTGTTGAGTTATCAAGGAAGTGATCTACACTTTTGAGAGCTACACTGATGCTGATTAGGGAGGAGATTTAGATAAGAGAAATTATACCTCTGAAAATGTGATCTTACTTAATAATGGCGCATATCATGAAGCAGTGAGAAAAATAAAATTGCATAGCCTTATCTACCATGAAAGCCGAGTTCATGGCATTTGAGCAGCAGCGCAGGAGGGTGTTTAGCTTGAAAAGATTTTTGGAATATTTAGGTGTTTGGCGAGGCTGCAAGTCCATTTTAGTATACTCTGATAGCCAAGCAGTGATAGCTTACACCAAAGATTCTCAAGTTCCATTGTAAGACCAAACTATAGATATTATATATAACTACGTTAAGGATGTAGTTGCACGAAAGGATGTGAAAGTACAGTATATATCTATGCATAAAATGTTAGTAGATCCGATGATTAAAATCGATTCTTAGAGATGTTTTCACAGTCATGTGAAATCTCTTGGATTGCATAGAATGTTATATACTGGATATTGTAATTTCCCTGATTGTTCACTATTAATGAAGTTTGAGATTATTACCTATAATATTATGGATGTTAAAGCTTTGTGCTTTATGTTGAGAAGATATGTCGGACAATAGGAGATTGGCCCACTCACACGGGTAATCGCTTTATTTGTTGTGTGAAAATAGAGATGAGATAATTTTAAGTTCATTATTTAGGTGATTAATTGAGAGCTCGAACTTAGAATATAAATGTCACATTAACATGATGTTAAGATGAGACTTAATATTCATTATGTTCGAAAGTAGAAAACCCACATATTTCACTTTATTTGTCTTCATTACCAGATGTGAGTTCTGGTGGATACTTTTGAGTAAGTAGTTACGTGAACTCAGGTTAGACATTGAGTGTGTCTAGACTATCATTTGTACGGTATTAAGATGGTTAGACATATGCTCTATAAGGAAGGAGAGAATATCGTAATACATTCTCGTATTACGTATGCATGAGTCGACCGAGAGAGTTAGCAAAAGTTTAGATCTCAATTTTTTCTTTTTAAGCCGTGTGAGACTCTTGAGGATAAAAGTTCCTCAATAGTGCTCTCATGGACTCTTCATTTTCTGAGATGTCTATTTAGAGTGTTACCTATGTCATGAGATTGATTCGATCTAAAAGGGCATTTCTAGGAAAACGAGCTGGACTGAGATTGATAGATTTAATGGAAGAGGAAGATCGATTTAGAGTTTTTAAGTCACATTATAGATTTATATTCACAGACTAGGTCAGTTATGATTATTTTGTGTAATCATAATTGTGAATATACGCATTAACTTAAAAGAGATCAAGAGAGGGATATGTAAAGTGATTAATCGATCTAGAGTACAACATACAAAAATCTACTGTGATCATGTCCAATGTTGAGCTGCTATGCACCCGTAAAAGATGTATAGCAACGAGCTCTCAATGTATGCTGGTCGCATGGATTATTTGCCAATATGAAACTTCTAGAAAGATGGTATTGTGTATACCCATAATGTACAAGTGAGAGTTATTAGTCCTCCGTGGATGAGTGGGAGTTGTTTGCCTTGCATGAGTGAGTGGGAGATGTTGGAACACGGCATTATGTGTGCAAGATATGCGAGCAACCATGGCCCACATTGTGGGAATAATTGCCAAGCAGTACTCTTGAATACAGAGAAAAACTCAGTTGGTTCCTTACTCTCACTTTTCTCTAAAAATACACACTAGACAAGATACACAAGATAGAACAATGAAACTCTCTCCTACACCAAAAACACTTGGACAATTGATTCTCACAAGGCCGTGTCGAAGGCTCTTAATCTGTGGACAACAGGTACATTCCCTCGTGTGATCGTACTTGATTGGTGATACAAGTTAGTGATTCTTGGACATAATTTCACACGTTTTTCCGCACGTTTGTTGTTTCGATTAGGAATACGTTTCCTCACTATTGTTGTTTGCTTTGAAAGACTATGTCATCCTCGTTGCAACTTTCCTCGATGTTGTTATATGTCTATTAGCAAGTTTATTTACCATCACAGAGTATAGACTTCGTCGAGATTTTTTCATCTCACCTTCCCTAACATGCATTTGGAGTCACCCCTGTTAGCAGTTTCCGATGAGAAGAAGGTTGTCCGCATTGGGGAATGGATTCAAGAAAGACTAGATTTTCTCAAAAATTAAGAAAAATGTCATTGGCCAGACCATGAGCAATGGTGAACCTGATGATATATTGTTTGCAGGTGATCTTCGTGATGTTTGTTGCTGCCACTTTCCGGTGCTTCCATGGCCACGCCGTTGCTTCTGTGACTAGCTTTAGAATGGTAAGACGCAACAATGCTTTCTGTTCTAATCTTCAGAAAAACCAATTAAGAGATGAAAGACTTTTTAAGAATCGAAAAGTAGCATCATTCTATGTCACTTCCATAAAAATTTCCTTCAAGGCTGTTATTTATCTTGGAAGATGTATAGTGGCACTTCTAATACTGACATGAACGTAGGAGTTCTTTTTCCTATTGAATAAATAGAGTCTAGCGATTGTTGGATCAATAAAGACTGCTTACGCTCCTGCTTCCGAGCATAATGAATAGGTTGCTTGTCTATTATCCGTAGCTCCTTCTCAGACTAATGCACACTTCACATGATTGATCTACTGGACATGTTATCTCTCGATAAGCTTAGTGTGCTGAATGTGTGATTTTCACCCCTCTAGCTAGGTTTAGGAATGCCAAGATTGGAAACTTAATGTTGGTGTTTGTCAATATTAGGACATTTTTTAACTGCACTTAAAAGGGATTGTTCGGTGGCACCAGTCCGAAAATGAATGTTTAGATTCTTCCACTGGATATGAGTGAACTATGGCAAAACAGTCCTGATGCTCTAAGCAAGGCCTCATTTGGGTTCCTAGGTTATAGTGACGAACTTCTTGAATTTCATTTTGGACATCTATGAATTGCTACAAACACCATCTTATAGATGCTTGGTCCATAACAGATAACAATGACAAGTGCATTCGATACATTTTGCAATCAGTCTTATGGAGCTAAGCAATACCACAAGCTTGGTATCCACAAGCAGACGATGATCGCACTCCTATTAGCTAACATTCCACTTGCTATTATTTGAGCCAACGCGAGACAAATCCTTCTCTTCTTCAAGCAAGATCCTCAGATAACAGCGGAGGCAGGATCCTACAATCAGTTCAGGATCCCTGGCATTTTCGCAAATGTGCTCCTGCAGTGCCACGTTAAGTTTCTGTAGATGCAGAACAATGTCGTTCCAATGATGGTCAGTTTAGGAATCATCACATTGCTACGTAATTTCATATGTTGGTTTCTGTTGTTCAAGTCTGGACTTGGAAACAAAGGTGCTGCTTTGGCAAATGCTATCTCGTACGGGACAAACATGCTACTACTAATATGTTAGAAATTCACCATCTGTAGAAGAACTTGGACCGGTTTTTCCAAGGAGGCATTTCATGGATTATCGGATTTCTGAAATGCTGCTATTATTCTCTTCTAATTCTCAAGTTTTATGCTTCAACTAGTTCAGTTTGGGCGCACACACACACAAAAAAAAAAATCCATAAAAGATCAAAAACTTGAGAGAGTGTACGAGACAAATGATGGCCATATTCCTTCTTCAGAATCATTAATGGGCTGTCAACCATTTAATTCTAGTTTATGTTGGTGATGTGATTTTACGACTTCGTAGGGATTACATTTTCTTATTAATTGGCTCTGTCGTTATTCTTGTATAGTATCAGCATGGGTCTTCATAATTCTGTAGCTTGAAGCAATTATGATGTGTTTTTTGGTTCATTGCCGGCAACAGCTTCGAGATGTGGTCATTCAAATGATGGTCTTATTATCAGGATTTCTTCCCAAACCAAAACTTGAAATGCCGGTCCTCTCAATCATGTGCATCAGAACACCTGCTCCTTGGTTTACATGATACCTCCAGGACTCAGTGGTTCAATAAGATAATCCTAACTAGTTAAGCTTTTTTTTTTTCACCTGAGTAGGTCTTGCAAAAGAAGCAGTAGTCCACAGTCCCACATTTTCTTGGCCCAATTTTTGGCAGAAACAGCAAAGTCGGCCTTTTAGCAGTTTCTCAGGAAATTTTTTTTGATACATTGTTAGGATTTAAGAAGAAGACATTTCTTGGAAATGAGGTGGTAAATGCTATTACTAGGGCTTATGGTATCTGTAAAGTTAATGATATATTTTTGCAGGTGATCTCAGTGATGTTTGTGGTTCATATGGGAGAGCTGGCTCTCTCGGGTGCTTTTTTGCCACTTCCTTTGCTTCTGCGACTAGCTTTGGCTTCTTGGTAGTTAGAATACTTCATCCTATTTTGATTAAACTGGGTGGATGAGCCACTCCTTTCACTGACTGCATTTCTGGGAGCAGTAAGTCATGGCAAGAAATCAAATAATTTTAGCATTGAAAGTGGGATCATACCAATTCTTACACTATCCAAGCTCTTGACATAATCTGGCTATGATTTCCAAGTGAGAGATCACCATTTTATTCCCTAAAAGCTATTTATAAACGGGATAACAATGTACTGCTAGTAACGTTAGCTGAGCTCCTTCATGCTCTTGCAATTTTATAAAGATTGATATGGTAAACATGTCATTTCTTAATAGCTAGATGTAGCGATGGCGTTCATCAAATTAGGAAATTTGTCACGTACATTTCAATATGATTGTTGGGACAAGAGATTGATAGTTCCCCTTCCCTCCATTTTTTTTCTAAGCTTGCACAATTGGACACATGTTAATTATGGAAATTCAGTCCATCTCACTGCTTAAAGCATTCCATGCAGTGGGTTTAGAGGATATATCTACAAACTTCTGAAATTTCATTTTTGATGTGTAATGAATTGTTCAAAAATGATTTCATAGATGATTGTGAATAAGTCCTTATGTATTATTTCACAATTCTAACGGATAGAAATGGCTGAGTGCTTGGGATGCATTTTGCGGTCAGTCTTATGGCACTAAGCAGTACGGCATGCTTGTTATCCACATGCAGGGTTCTCCCATTAGCTAGCATTCCGTTAGCGACCCTATCAGCCAACTTTGGTGAAATCTTCTCTTCTTCAAGCAAAATCCTGATATATTTGCCTCGAGGCAGGGGACATATGCTCGTGTCATGATCCCTAGCATTTTTGCGTTTGCTCTCGTTCAATGTCACGTCAAGTTCCTGTAGATACAGAACAATGTTTTCCTAATGATGATCAGTCAGCAATTAGTACTTTGCTGAACATTTTCGTGTTGTTGGTGTGGTGTCCCTCAATTATGTACTGAGGACAAGGATTTAGATTTGTTGGAAATTCTTCTATCCCTTTCGGCTGAAGCTTCCCCAAAATCCCACTTGTGCCTTTTAAAATCCCACTTGCATCTTCGGTTGAGCTGGAACTTTTTCCTTGGGTATACTTTATGTTACTCTGCTCCACTATCTCATTATCTTGCTGAGTCATCCCATGCTAATGGACAAAGTTTCATATTGGAAGACACCACTTCTGCATTGGTTAATATAAGAAGCTTGACTAGATTTCTCCTCTTTCTTTCTTCTCCCTTTTTTGGGTTTTCTTCGGTCGATACCGAGTGATATCTTTTTCTGATTCATTAGGTGGGGTTTATATTTATGATAGTTTAAATACAGCAAATTGCTTGACCCAAAAAACAAAAAATGAAAAATTATGATTGTTAACCCAGATTATATTCATTACATTCTTTTAAAAACAGAAAGGGGAAACTCATTCGTCTTATGAATTGGCTCTTTAAAAAATACCCTTCGCTCTTGAGTATCTTCCTTTGGACCTCTTAATTTCTTCTGTAAAGATGAACCAAATTAAAAATGGCGTTTCTGGCTGTTTTTCATTACTGTACATGAAGCACCAAGGTTTTACGAGGGTTCACTCTTGGCCACCACTTTTTCAATTCTTTCAAAATTTAATTCATCCTAACATTATTCCGTGTTTGTCTCAGCTAAAATACCGGTTGCCTTCATAGTGATGTGAAAACCTGATAGAAATGTTAATTGATTGTGTGACGAAAGTTGTAAACTGATTCTGGAAACCTTTTTTTTTTTCTCTGTCCTTCATAAACTAAATCTAGCAAGCTATCTTTTGGGATCTACCTACCACCTTAGTCAAACAGTATCACGGTGGTTCAAATCATTCCTTCAAAAAACCGGTGACATGCAAATCGACTGTTTGTGATCCAGATGATGATTTATACTTCTTTTTCCAAGATGAGCAAAACCCCAAACATCCAAAGCATCTGTAAAATCTCACATGCTCCTAAAACAATCCATTCTCAGGATTGTGTTGGGAATCCACATTTGATTAATTCATTCGCTTTTCCTACGTTCGACTGAGAGTCAAATGTGTCATACTGTACTAGATAAATGAAGGGCTCTCGGTAATACCAATCCTCTCGCGTAATACCAATCCCACTGTCGTAGCTAAATAATATCCAATATACAATTATTCTACGACAATCTACATATCTAACTAGTTGAAACAAATTTTATAGGCTTATTATTAGTTGGAAGTTAAATTTGGTTTATTTAAATGAAATATTATAGGATTGAAAGAAAATTTTGTTATAAACTACCTGTATCAGGCATTTTAGAGTTTATTTGTTTTATTTTTAATTTTGAAACTTAATAAAAACAAATGTGTAAGGTTAAAAAACAACAGATAAAACTTAAGATCATATGGTTAATGAGGTGAGATCTAAATTATGTTCTAGATTATTTTTATCGTTCATTTATTTTATATTAAAAACTATGAATTAAACCTGACCTAAACAAAAAACTTACCAGTTCGTAGTCCACTTTTCGCATCTTAGGTCATCATCTCACATGACAAATTCATGGACGTCTCCATGACGTTACCCACGAACTATAGAAAAAGCTGGCCCATCACGAGGCTCATGAAATCGAAAGATGAAAGAGATAACACCAGTGAAGACCATTTTGGCGGCGAGATTGGATTTTGAGATTTCACGGGTGTAGGGAGAATAGTGCACAAGGCCAGGGTATTGATCGCGACACTTGAAGAGTGGGTAGAGGCGACCATGTTCAATTCGAGATGTGGGACATACAAACACCTAGCGAAGGGGTTCTGCAAGCCCGCCGTTCAATTGTTGGTGACCAGCTTGACGAATGGTTGTGCCAAATTTTCTTCAGTTCATCAGTATTGCTTCTCTCTGCTGTCATCCTGCTCTTATGTTTACGTAGGCAGGATTGGGATGGATGATCACCAAGCTTGTCACTGTTGCTCTTGTTCCAGCGAGCCCCTGCCACAATGGATATCCTGCAGTACCTCCCCACCGCGGCCGCACCCCCTTGCTATGTTTTGCCAAAGTCCCTCGCTGACTCTGTGTTCAGCGTTTCAAGTCAGGGCCCACAAGCTTATTTGTTTTTGCCTCTTGTGTCTCCAAAACCCCCAATTCAATGTAAAGCTAAAGTTTTTTTTGTAATTTCATGTGGTGGTATTTTAGTTTGTAGTTCAAGTTTTAAATGCATGTTAACTAGCATAGATAATTTGATTTATCTGAATAATCCCATAAGCACCAATCATAAAAGAGGTCATGACGTCACGCGGGCACAATATCACAACATGTTGTCTGCCTGGGCCTCTAGCCAAAAGCTCATTCCCGCTGATTTGTGTTTTTTCTGCCGTTTCCGTCCCGTAATGTCTTCGTTCTGAATTCAGACGAAAGATCTCTAATTCCTGCCAAGGCAAAGCTCTCTCTACATTGCATCCTTTAGCTCCACGATTTTCAGCTTCGGTCGGTCTTGATTTTGGATACATTCAGCCGAAGCTTTCTCCATCGGACAATCAGATTACTGCAACAAATTAAAGCCAAGTTACTTTTATTTTCTGATTCAGTCAATGGCATTCATCCACGGTCCTTTTCCTCAGAGGTTTCTTCATCGATTTTTTCTTGTCCTATCGACCCTAACACAGACGGATGACTGACACCTCACGTTGCTTTCGGAGCCTCGCGGATGGCTCTTGGTTTTCATTTGAAAAGCGCTTCTCGATGCTGATCGCCAGTAACGACGCTACTTAGTTTGATCATCCTTCAAATCAACATCCTCCAAGGTAAGTACTTTTACACTCTTTTTCTTAAAAAACAAAGACGAGAAGTCTTAAATTACTGATTTCCTGCTGGTAGTCTACCATTGGGTGCCTGTTTGTGATTACATTACATATGTGGTTTATGGCTTTAATAAGGTCCCTAAAGCTAGAATAACCATGAATAGAGAGGTGAATGATGAGCAAAAGCACAAATTAGGTGACTCTCATACATCACTTGTTTCACTTTGCGCCCTCCTTCGCTTACGCCCACTCTATGCAGCACGGACTCTTCTCCCAAAGACATCTGACACGGTCGAAGCGTCTCCGAGCTTCCTACTCGCATGTCCCAAGGATAATTTGAAAAATTCGCTCTTCACGGTTTTCTTTCTCCTTAAACAAACTGAGGGGGCAAAAACAGAACCGATCGACGCCGATCTACGTCCCGGACCCACACGAAGCCACCTTTATTCTGTTCTGTGTTTTGCTCACTCAGTCCTCCTTCCGCGGCGTTGACTTTCATCAGAATAGTGCAAGTAAATAACTGATCGTGATTGACATTACGAAGCATACAAAGCTGGTCCGATTCTTCTTTGAAGTCTCCGATCGGAGCACCGTTTTCATCTATTGACCAGGTAATCATTATCATTATTATTTTATTTTATTTTTCTCTGTTTTGTGGAGTTTTGAAAGAACCTAGAAAACAATAAAGAAAACGTAAATAGTAGAATATTGAAGAAATGAAAATTATATAAAAATATAGAGATATGGCTTAGAGAACAGGCTGGGCGACGAATTTGTGGGCTGAGTGAAATGGATTAACAATTGGATATATTTGGAACAGGCCTGAGGCCGGTCGGAATTTTGAGACCCAAACACAGACTCTTAGGTGCTGATTTTGATATAGAAAAAGATAGGAAAAAACAATAATACAAAACACAAATAAATAGCCAACTTGGACCCATTACAACAGCCCTTCTTGTGTGCCCAAATCAACTGCCTGCCCCCGAGCCGTAAATCTCAATACGTGCTCAAACTGAACTTTCAATGGGAAATCAACAAAAGAATTTGATTCGCAACCCCATTAGAAGAACCATACAGGTTCCATCTAAAATTTTCAACTTACTAGTCAAAAAAGGTTTCTCATTTTTTAGAACCTGTAACCTATCATGCATACCTTTAGAACCTGGAACATATCTTGTCACAGGTTCCAATATCAGTTCCAAATCTTTTCCATTTCCACCTATGTTTTTTAATTTAATTATTGCGGTGAATTGTCATCTTTAATTATCACTACTTTCTATTACAATCCACATACCACAACTCATATTTTGACACATGAAATATTAACAAAGTAAAAATCTTAATCGAAAATATTGTCGAAAAATGGGACCTAAGACAAGTTGTTCCAGATTATACATTTATCATTGGACACTATGAAGTACTGCAAGATCGTGTAGAAGCACATATCAAGAAAAACACAAAAACTTGTTATAGGTTTCGAATTCGAAGTTCCACTTATCTAGAGCTTGAAACTTGGAACCTACCAATCAGGAAACAGTCACATAGAGCATACAATACCCTAGCAAACCTTGGTTTTTAGAGTTTTGGGTTAATGAGTAGCTTCCAGCATATTTTATAGCCTTTTCACATTGCAAATTTTCTTGAGCTACAAGCTTCATTCCTTTCCTAGACCATGACTTAGCGCGAGCATGGCCCTAGGGATTATAGTTTGCATTTCTTAGGAGCTAATATTGGCGTAAGATGGGTCAAATTTTATGAATGCTGTGTTTGGTTCAGAGGGTGTTGGTCTATGCTTGCATCACTTACGACCATTGATAAAAGAATTTGGGACTCGTTTGCAGGTATTATAACTTAGTATTCATATGCATCGAAGAAATTGGCATGCGAATATACCACTATAGGTAGGTCATAAACATTTGGTTTGGCAAGTAATTCAACCAGCTTAAGGCACGAATGACATGACATATATGGCGAAGAGATATGACGTAAGCGCCCACATAATTGACGTCATCACCGTAAAAAAAAAGATCTATTTATGGGCTATAAATAAACATGCTCAAAATTCACCAAAGAAGCCAGCCCTTTGCAAGCAAAGTGGAATAGGGATGAAACTCTACACGGTTAGTGTTTTATCAGGAAATTTTTTTTTTGCCCGAAGCAAATTCTTGCTCTGATATTCCTAATGCACCACTGTCCGTCTAAAATGATTTCAATTCTAGCACATCGCGATAGGACGAAAATGAATCACGCAGCATCAGTCCAGTTTTTCGCGCATAGTTTTTCCATATCTTATCTACTTCCTTTGCATTTTTTTTCCTGAAGAAAGTTTACTGGACATTCTAACCTGGCTCAAGGAAGAGAAGGATTTTTTTTTTTTTTTCATTCGTGTTCCTTTGAGTCCCCTATTGCGGGAAGGTGTCTTGCGTCGACATCGAGATTGAAGAATACACAAAGTTGGCATCCGATTCCCCAAGAGCAGTTTCTTGGGACGCTATTTTCAAATTAAAAGGACCTTTTATGACACCGTATCAACAAGCAATTATCTTTACGGTTAAATCAGAGATGGAAATAAATGGGAATGAGGCCATATGCTTCCTCCTTGTGATTAAAAAAGGAAAAAAGCCACACCGTTCTTGATTGTCTTAACCCGGTCACAATGATTTTATGATTTATGGACCAATAAAATGTCTTGCTTTGAGATCTTTTGTTTGATTCATTAATATCTGGATCAAGCTTTGGTTGTGTACCGCATTGTCATTTATTCTTAATTCCCGAATTCTCTCTGTATTTACCATTTTTGGTCTGTTCTTGTTTAGGTGTGCTAGCCCCAAATCCATTCAAGGAGAGCATGGCATGGCCCTGGTGACAAGGACATTAATTGAAACAAACCCCCGTTCTTTAAGCTCATGACTCGCTCAATTGGATATGTATTAAAGGAGAATGGGATTAACTGAAAACTCTCTCTCTATCTCTCTCTAAGCTCATGACTCGCTCACTTAGAGGGGGCGGCGAGATAATACCGATAAACACAGGAAAAAAGAAAACCACTTTCCTGCAATAGTGCAATTCGTTGCTGGTTATTTTAGTATCATAATGATTTGTGCTGCTGTTAAGTGTCTCCCATTTCCTTTACAGTATTGATCCTTTCTCCATCTAATTGCTTGTTACTCTGATCACTGAAAGCTTTGACAGCATTTGAAGAATAGAATGAAATGGGTCAAAAGTGGGATCTACAGGAGGCAATTTGTTGGCACAGTAAGGTTCTTGCTTTCCAAATTGAAGGTGGAAAATGCAAGCGCATGGATGGTACTATCATTCTTTTATCTTTCATGAATGATCTCCTGCCTTCTAATGTTACCGTAGGGGTGAAGTTTCATGCTTGATAATATTTGTATAGAAAAGTCCACACAAGGTGTACTCTTTCACCATTCCCCATGCAAATGACATTTCAGTTATAGGCGAAGTTGCTTACCTTCTTTTATCTTTTGCTGGATTATCTTGTTTACCTTACATTCTATGCATATGAAGTTAATTTTGGCGACTGTCAACACATGCCAGACCATTTGCCTATAGATCTGAACAGTGTCTCCCGACTTCATCTATGCCTTCATTCAAATGTTGGGGTTATCTTATGTGACATTCGACTTCTCCTACCTGCGTTTCTTTCGAAGTTGATTGTGCGCTAACGCAAATATACTATATTGCACAATGCACAGGAACCTCACCATCAAAAAATCACAATTCATCAAGAGTATTAGCGCGTCTCGGCAAGGAAGAAATATTATGAAGTTGAAGATGGGGAAGTTGATAGAGACATTAAGAAAGCGAATTGCCGTGCAACCACTAGAATAGCAACATCTTCAGGATCTGCATCATCTCTTCGCCGTGTCATCTCGAAGGTATTCTTGGATAAGGCATTCCATGTTATGACTATTTGAGCTGATAGGAGATACTTTAGGGGCATTCGTGGTTCAGTTTGGTTCGATTTAACTCCATTTCAATAACTTATATATTGGGACAAACCTCAAATACAATTTAAACGAACTAGTAAAGCCAAATCGATAACTTGTTAACGGTTAGTAACTTTAGGCATCAAGGTAACCTCAACTAGTCAAACTGGTAAGTGGGGATATTTTGAGGTATGTCTTAACATTTACAAATTGCGGGAAACACTCTCATATACAGGAGTACCTCTGCCGAAATATAAAAAAAAAAAATGGATGAGATGCATGATCAATATCTTTTTTCTATTATTGTAAAACAATCAAAATAGTGCAAGGCAAAGTGAGATGATGTTTATCGATTTGGCAGTGGATATAAAAACTGGGAAAAGTGGACTGAGGCCATTTTTCAATGAGATGACTCCTCGTGCAGGACTTTATCATTTAAGGACTGATTCTGCATATGCATACTTTCTATAAAGGTGGTGGCACCTCACTTCTTTTTGTTACTCTGATCACTTAATTCATATCTTATACAGTTACTCTAAATGCCCTAACAAAGGCGCCCCTTTGTACTGGATACCCACCGCTTATAGTCATTTCCCTAACTGCCCCTCACTACTGCCTCTATCGTGTTTCCGTCGCCCTCATTTTTTTTTTTTTTTTATGAATCTCCTCGTTGCAGACCTTCACTTCATGTGTTTACCCAAAAATTGCCCACTTCTTCTGGCGCCATCCTCTGCATTTCTAGCATCTTCGTGTAGAATAAACCATGCGATGCTTGAGATTGCCGTGGATAAGAATAAGGCCCTATCCATGGCAAGCGCCTTGTACAAAAATAAGAACGTCATCAATAAAATCTACACACCACCTGGTTCAAGGCGATGCCAATTGCATAACCCTACGCATGCAGTCCTAGTGGAAAGATCTCGGAGTTATAAACTGATGTGATGGGGCCAATCCCGATGGAGAAGAACCCTATGTAGGACAAGTCGAGGCACATCGACATGTGCATCGTCTCGGCAATGTCCTATGTGGCTTTATTATCCATAGGGATAGGGCCGATCATGTCGGTTTATAGCTCGGAGATCTTTCCGCATAATCTGCCTGCGAAGGGGTGCGCAATTAGCATTGTTGTGGTGAGTGGAGTGTTGTTGATGAAGTTCTTATCCCTACACAAGGCGATCACCATTGGTGGGGCCTTACTCTTATATGTAGCAAAGTGGAGGTATGCTACATGGGAGATGTAAAAATAAAATGAGGTTAACAATGACATGACAAAGACAATAGCGAGTGATAGCAAGGAAAATAATTACAAGATAGGGGGTATCTGGTTAAAAATCAAAGAATTTGTTAGGGCATTCAGATAAATTATTTATCATTTGTATTGAATGATGTCCGCTGACGTGGTTCTGAACAGAAAAAAAAAATACAATGCTCAAATTTCAAAGAAAAAAGACCAAAAAAATTTCTCCCTCGAATATCTGTACCCATGGCCAAAAGGAATGAACTCTAATCGGATAGTGATATACTAAGAAATCATCGGAGCAAGAGTTTTCTAAGGAAAACAGAAAATGATTTCCTAGTAAAACACTGATCGAGTAGAGTTGCATCTCTAATTTACTTATCTTGAAAAGAGCTGGCTTCTTTGGCAAATGATGAACGTGTTGAAGATGTGGTTTATTTATAGCCTCTAGATATCATTTCTTTAGATGGTGATAGTGTCGGCTAAATATGCCCTTACATATAATTTCTTCATAGTATATGTCATGCTACTTATTAACAAGTCAAATGCTAGAAAATTCATTTATAATAAATAATTCTACGAAGAAGTTTGAGAAAATAGATACAATTATTCATCTGATTGGATCATTGTCTAAAGTGAATTTTTGGGTGAAACTAGTTGAAAGATTTGCTAAATCGAGTCCACATGTTGGTGGACTTTCCTTCGAAACAGAAGGAAGTGTGCCGAGGCCAGCTCACCTATCGTCTTAGTCCACCCGGAAGAAGTCCCACCAATCAAGGTTAGACAGATCAAATTCATTTGGTATCTATCTCGAGTCCATTAACGGTCGAGATCTCTAAGCATCTCACGTACCGAAAAAAACGAATTTTTTCCCAAATGACTTCTCTTCAACTGATCTCTTGTATCACGTACCAAAAAGAATGAAAGGAAAATATTTTCATCGTCCGTGAAATTATTTAAACACAAAATTTTGTTGACATGAAAACATTTCTCGTTGCCTAATTGTTTCAAAATGTTTTCAAAGTCATTCATTTTAACAGCAGAAGGAACTGCTAACCATGCTCAAGTCTGGACTCGAAAACGTAGATGCTGCTTTGGTGAATGCTATATCATATGTGTCAGGATTTTACCGTCTTGTAAAAGAACTTGGACCGGGTTTACCAAAGAGGCCTTTCATGGGATTTTGAAACAATTAGGCTTGACACAAGCTTTATGCTTCTCCTAGTTCACTTTTGCTTAACAAAGGACGCTAAGGGAATTCAAGAAAATTGATTTTGGTGATATAATTCATCTAAGTGGGCTATATCTATGATAGTTAAATAAAAAAAATACCTTGACACAAAAAATGAAAAAATATCATCGTTAATCTAGATTATGTCGCTTACATTCTTTTAAAAATAGAAGGGAATTCATTGTCTTATGAATTGGCTCTACACGTATGCCTATGACATCTAAGATGAACCAATTGAAAATGACGTTTCTGGTTAGTCCATCGAGATGAAGGTCCTATGGTTGGGTCCTCCTAATCAAAAACCTGAAACTTCAGTCCTCTCAATCAGGCATATCTACGCTTCACAAATTCATATTTTGATAGGAAACACAAAAGTTAGAGGCTCAACACTTGGCACCAATTTTCAATTTTTTCCAAATTAATTCATCCTAATATTATTGTGTTTGTCTCAACCCAAACACCGGTTGCTCTACTGAAAATCTGACACAAATGTTAAATTGATTGTATAACACAAGGCCTGAACTTGATCTTGAGAACGTATTCTTTTTTATTTATTTATCTTTTAAAAAGATCTATGGCTGTTTTAGCCTCACACTAGTTGTTACGCGAAACAAGCGATCGAACAATAAAAGAAAACAAGACAATGACATCGGACCATCTCTAATGGGGCATATCACACTACTGCTAGTGCATGAAGGGCTCTCGAAATACCAATCTCTACCTTAACTTGTCATAACTTTTCTCATAATTCTTGCATGAAAAGCATTAACAAATTATATAGGTGTTACGATAGAATTAATTTGGATATGACGCATTGTCACGCCTTGCACCCATCGAGCACACTAACATCCCTTCTCGACCATTAAGTTGTAATGTCTCAAGAAGTGTGACCGACCATTATTTTTATCTTTCAATTAAAAGCATGTAGAAACGTACTCAAGACTCCCCATTTAAAAACGTAGAGAAGGATAGAAGGAAAACTTATTGATGAAAACAAACAAATCATTTTTATTAAATATATAGTTAACAGTTACAATAATTACACGCCAAAACGAGGCCACTCCCTGACAGACCACACATACAAAAAGGGATGGGTGATTGGGTTAACCTAGTTTCGCCACACAAAAAGGACAACCCCAAAATGGATAGGCATATAGTGCCTATCACCACATTTGCCCTTAACCAAGAGGAGGCTCTAGTCTAACGCCTCTCCACCCATATCAAATCTGAGTGGCTTAGACCGATGTCTGGATCCGTAACAACTCCATCATGAGTTTCGACATCCAAAAGATTCCAAAGCTCAACTCTAGGACCACCAGTAGGGGTTCGTTGAAACCTTTGATCAGACCATACAAGTCATCCCCTTCCTTAATGAACTAGGCTAAAAACTCGTGCAATTGCCACAACGCAAACCCCTCGTCAAGCCAGACAGTTGATGAATACTTATGGTACCACCTTTCTGGTCCCACCAAATACTTTACTATTATCATATCCATATCTATGGGCACACCAAAATGCATAAGCAAGGGTAGATGATTCATGCTCGGGGTCTGAAATATTAAATAACAACAACAATGAGATAAAACTCAGCAAGTGAACTACCTAAGCCTTGATTAGGATGTCAACTCAGCTTGGATGCACGTAATACATGCAATATAGTATGATATCCATAAGCATGCCATCATCTAATTATAGGCAACTAAATCTTGCCTCAACATACGGCTGACACATTATAAATTGCTATATGCAATGAGTACACGACATAGTCATGACCTCTAACAACAACCTCAAGTATAGTGCACTCAAGCGTTTTTTAATTGCTGCAGCCACTCGGGCATCCATTCGATTAATTACGACCGATAGAGGGTACGCCTGTCCTCACACAGAGGTCTTCTAGCTCAACCATGCATTTACTCATTCAATCAATTACGTCCAATCAAGGGTACGCCCGTTTATATGGGGGTCTTTGGCTCAGCTAAGTATTTATCCGTTTGATCAATTACAGCCGATCGAGAGCACACCCGCCTTCCTATGGGAGTCATCCAGCATATTCGAACAATTATCCTTTCGATCAATTATGACTGTTCAAAGGTACTCCCATCTTCCTACGGAGTCATCCAGCTTATCTAAGCATTTCTTACACTAATGCGACTCTCATGCTCAAACTGAAAAAAGTAAATCACATGATTACATACACAATTCATTCCTCGGAAATTAGCCATTCAATTCAATTAGCTACACACCATAATCCATACGATAATTTCCATCGTTGACATAGCAAATTCAAGCATAAACTAACACGAAGTAATATTAAAACTACATGAGAATATTAATAAGGCACTAATATTTAATTTCCAAAAATTTATTTATTTAATAAAAAATATTAATTATATATTAAACCGATAGCTTATCGCCTATATAGCAATAAATTATCAACTATTGATGATAGCTTATCACTTCAAACACCGATAACTTATCACCGATTCTTCAATAGCTTATTGCCCAAGCACATGATAGCTTATTGTATAAAACATGATAGCTTATCATATACCTTGATAATTTATCACTAAACTTTAATAACTTATCAACTAATCACTACTTAATTAGCACTAAACATACTTAGTCTAATATAATTACATCCAAATCAAGTTTAACATACTAATTTAGGAATTATGACGAAAACTCACCCGACGATGAATTCGGAGACACAAGCGTGACGGCGTTGGTGAGGGCTATGCGTAGCTTACTTCAAAAACCACACAGAATGACTTTGGACAATGGTCAAAACAAAGCAGCACCAAGGGCTGATTTGCACAAGGGGGCTCAAAATGGTGGCGAAAAAAGCTCAAATGGGTCACGTACAACAATAGGAGGCCACTGAGCGCCGGTTGGCCAAATAATGACTAAAGGTGGGCTATGGTGGCTGGAGGGGGGGTTGGTCAAGAGGGTGGAGGTAGAGAGGGAGGGCGTGAGGTGAGAGGAAGAGAGAGGAGAGAGAATGAGAGATCCAAAGTGAGAAATATTCTCAGGAAAACCTTATCCCAAGCCAAGTTTCCCCTCATTAATGCCAAGCCACCAAAGTCTTCTTCCATAATGTTATTTTGCCTCAAATCCATAAATGCAAGAAGGGTATTTTGGTCATTTCTCATCAAGGAGTAGAATGGTACTTTCAAATGTATATTATAAAGTACTATACACGTATATCGGCTAGTTTTTTGTATGGGCTCATATAAAATGAATTTGGGCTTGAAAGAATTAGGATTGGGCTTTAGAATGGCTTAATGGGCTTAAAGGATAGAAATTAGGCTTTAGAATGCCCAATGGGCCCTATATGGTCAAACACTATTGGGCTTGAGGCCCAATAGGTCTTCACCTAGCCCAACTTCCTCACGAGCTCCGAATCTCGGTCCAATAACCCTTTTCCAAAAGTGTTGAGCAAACCGATAAATAGATCACTCATTGAGCCGATGCCCAAAAGCTTAGTCATGAAATTCTCGAAGATTCAATACCCAAATTCGGATTCTAATTAATGTTCAAAAATCGATCTATCGCGACTTTAGCATGTTTTAATGAGCGGCTTTTAGGAGTACGCGTGGAGCCCCCAAAACGCTACCTCAAGGATTACTATTTCTCGCTTTCTTCTTAATCTTTTAATCTTTCAATTAAACACATGCAGAAACAATCAAATCCCTAGACAAATACAATAATAGGGATAGATAGCAAGGAAAAACAACAATCAGCATACAGCAAAACCTCATTTTATTTATATATATCATTAATCCTGGGAAGCAAAACATCTATAAGCCTTGCTTCAAGGCCACTTCCAATGACCACAAAAAAAGATACCGGGATAGGGTTAGGGTTAACACTACTTCAAAACTACTCTAAAAAGATTAACATCCATGTCCTCCACTTAACACTAGTAGTCGGTAGGGGTCTCAGGGTCCTTGTCCAAGTAGAGGCCAGATTCTCCACTTGCCTTAGGTCCTAAAAACAATTAACAAAACGGATGAAATAAATCTTAGCGAGTTAACAACCTAAGCCTCCATTAGGAGGTGAACTCAGCTTGGATGCACCTAAAACATGCAATGCAATTCAGTATTCACAAGCATGTCATCACATAATTATGGACAATCGAACATTCCCTCAGCACACCGTCGACATGTCTTAAACCATGATATGAAAACACATACACAACACGACTAACACCCGTCAGCATCCTCATACACAGCGCACTCAAACGTCTTTTAGTCATCTGCCACTCAGACATTCATTCGATCAATTAATCGATCGAGGGCACGCATACTCACACGAGGGTCTTCTACTCAACTAGGCATTTATTGATCAATTACACAGATCGAGGGCACGCTCGTTGCCATACGAGGGTCTTCTAGCTTAACTAGACATTACTTATTTGATTAATTATGGCAGATCGATGCACACTCATCTTTCTACGAGAGTCTTTCGCTTATCTAGGTAGTTATTCTTTTGATCAATTACGGCCGATCGAGGACACAACCGTCTTTCTACGGGGGTCTTCCGACTTATTCGAGTAACTCTCACTCTAATACAACTTCATAGTCAAAATGTAGTAACTAATTGTAGCATAATTATTTATCGAAAATAGCCATTTAATTTATTTAGCATACAATTCAATTAATACTACAATTCTCAATGTCGGAATTATAAATTTGAGCATAAGCTAACACAAATTAACATTAGGACTACTCCAAAATATAAATAAACATTAATATTTAATTTTCAAAAACTAATTATTTAGTAAGAAAATATTAAATATATAATAAATCGATAGCTTATCGCCTACATACTATAGCTATCAACTTTAGATGCTTATCAACCAAGGTGATAGCTTATCGTCATTCCGTGATAGCTTTTGTAGCTTTTACCAAAATATGATAGCTTATCCACAAACCATAACAGCTTATCGCCAACAATCATGATAGCTATCGCATGCATTGATACTTAGCACCTAAACCTTGATAGCTTATCAACTAATCCTTATCTAATTAGCACTAAACATACTTAGTCTAATCTAATTACATTCTAATCAAGTTTAGCTACTAATTGAGGAATGTTGGACGAAAACTCACTTGACAAGTTTTGAAGATACAAGCGAATGGTGGTGGCGAGACTACGTGTGGCTTGCTCAACCAAAACGACATAGGAAGATGGGTCTCATCGACCAGCCTCTTGCAACTCAAAACCCACGAAAATCTATCAACTTTTTAGACAAACGGCCTTTAGATTCACATAGCTCATCATATGGTCGCATGGAAAAAAATGAAGCTCCTCCAGACAAATTCAAATGAGCGATTTCTTGTCAATCACGCAAGAGAAAATCGAGAGAAGATGGGCTCTCTAGGTTTATGTTTGTTTCCGACTGAAAATGGAGATAAAGGAAGGGGAAGAGAGGAGAGAGAGAGGGAGAGAGAGAGAGATTTTCTTCTTGAATTTCATGCCTCGAACCGCGG